>PVJL010011947.1:26119-40099 GCA_004026885.1 Lyroderma lyra | reverse complement strand
CATTGTCATTAGTTTCTATATATTTTTTAATCTCATCTTTTATTTGTTCTTTTATCCAGTCCTTTTTAAATAAGCTGTTGTTTAATCTCCATGTATATGTGGTTTTTTCTTCTTTCCTTTTACAGTTGATCTCCAATTTCAAAGCTTTGTGGTCTGAGAATACACTTGGTATGATTTCGATCTTCTTGAATTTGCTGAGACTACTTTTGTGTCCCAGCATATGGTCTATTCTTGAGAATGCTCCATGCGCACTAGAAAAGAAGGTGTAGTCTCGTTTCGCTGGATGAAGTGTTCTGTAAATGTCAATTATGTCCAATTGCTGTAATGTGTCATTTAGAGCTGTTATTTTCTTATTTATTTTCTGTTTGGATGATCTGTCCATGGCTGTTAGCGGGGTGTTTAAGTCTCCCACTATGATTGTGTTTTCATCAGTTTCTCCTTTCAAGTCTGTTAGTAGTTTCTTTGTGTATTTTGGTGCATCCTGGTGGGAGCATATATGTTGATTAGTGTCAACTCTTCTTGCTGTTGCATTGTGCCTTTTATCATTATGTAATGACCATCTTTGTCTTTTACTATCTTTTTTAACTTGAAGTTTATTTCATCAGATATCAGTATGGCCACTCCTGCTTTTCTCTGGTTACCATTTGCTTGGAGTATTTTATCCCATTCTTTCACTCTGAGTCTGTGTTTGTCCTTACAGCTGAGGTGTGTTTCTTGGAGACAGCATATGGATGCATTCTGTTTTTGAATCCAGTCTGCTACTCTGTGTCTTTTTATTGGTGAGTTCAGTCCATTAACATTTAGAGTGATGATCGATATGTGAGGATTTCCTGTGGCCATTACTTATTTCTTTCTTTGTTTTTGTTTGTTTGTTTATTTTTGTTTCTTTCTTGTTGCCCCAATTTTATTCCATTTTTCCTGATGTTTTGTTTCAGGCTGAAGAGTCTCCTTCAGTACTTCTTGGAGTGCTGGCCTCGTGCTGGCAAATTCCCTCAGTTTCTGTTTGTCTAAGAAGGTCTTTATTCCACCTTCATATCTGAAAGATAATTTTGCTGGAGAATTTATTCTTGGCTGGAAGTTTCTCTCTTTTAAATTTCTGAATATTGGATTCCACTCTCTCCTGACTTGTAGAGTTTCTGCTGAGAAATCTGATGCCAGCCAGCCTGATGGCTTTTCCTCTAAACGTTATAGTTCTTTTTTCCCTGGCTGCCTTGAGAATTGTCTCTTTGTCTTTAGTTTTGGACATCTTTAGTACCATGTGTTTTGGAGAAGATCTGTTGGGGTCCAGGTATCTGGGGAACCTGTTTTCTTCTTGAACTTGGGGTTCCAGATCTTTCCATAGGTTAGGAAACTTCTCATCTACGATTTGTTTGAGTATGCTCTCTGTAGATTGCTCTGCCCCGTCTTCTATTCCTATTATCCTGATGTTGTTTTGTCTCATGGAGTTGGATATTTCTTGCAGAGTTCTTTCAATCCTTTTGGTTCTCTATTCCCTCTCTTCCTCTTTCTGAGCTGTTTCCATGTTCTGATCTTCAATATCACTAATTCTTTCCTCCATTTGGTTGGTTCTGTTTCCTATGGCAGTTATTTCATTTCTCACTTCTTTTATGGTATTATTTATTTCTCGCATTTCCGTCTCAATCTTTCTTATGTTTTGAATTTCTTTGTTAAATTGTTCTTTTTGTTCACAGAGTTCCTTTTTTATGTCGTTTATATCCTTTTTTATATTATTTATCTCAGCTATGGTGTTCTGCCAATAGGTTTTCATTTCTCTCACAGCCTTTAGAATGGCTTTTAAATTCTCCGTCACTTAAATGAGACCCTTCCAGTTGTAACAAGCTGTCTTCTGGGTAAATTTCATGTTCTTTCTGAGGAGTTTTAGTTTTTAAGGAATTCATCCTGTCCGCTGGGTTCTTCCTCTTTGACATGAGGGCTTTATGTTCAGTGCCCAGATGATTGCTTTTGTGGTGTCTTGCTGTAGGGCAGACACTAGGTGGCACTGGGGGGGTCAAGTTTTGGGGGAGAGGGGGCTGTTTTTTTCTTGTTTCTGATCTCCTACTGTGTTTGGAGGCTATGCGCATATATCCTGGGGAGAGGCCAACAAAAGGCATTCCAAAGGCGGCTCTGCCTTCTGCCCTTTGCTGGGGAAGCTGTTTCAAGGCTTGTTTCTGCTGGCTGGGGTGAATGCTATCAAATCAGTCTTTCTTCCCAGCCCTGATTCAGCACCTGGCTGTCTATGGGCTCACACTGCTTTCAGAACCCTGGGGTGCACGAGGAAGTGCCCGCTCCATAAGTCCAAATCTGTGGGCCTGGCCTGAGACAGCAGGGTCACCTTTGCAGCATGCTGGGAACACTAACTGCAGCCCTGTGTAGGTCTCCAGGGGGCTTAGAGCTGGGGTGTCATCTTTGCAGTTCAGAGTCCTCCTCACTCAACCCTTCTATTGCTCTAAAGTTCCAAAGCCCGGCTCCCGCGTGGCCTCTCCCCTCCCTCAAACTGCACCACTTGGATCCTGCTGCAGTCTCTGCTCCCTTCCCTCTCCCCAACTCGACCGCTTCTCACCAACCTTCAGGTGTTTACTTGTGATTTGTGGATTTGTCAACAGCCGTTTTGTCACTCAGGGTCCTCTTTCTTGGCTCCTGGACAGCCGTTCTCTTATCCTCTCAATTGCTTCTTCTCATTCTCTTATTTTTTAAATAATGATTTATTTTTCAATTATAGTTGGCATACAATATTATGTTAGTTTTAGGTGTAAAACATAGTAATTAGACATTTAAAAAACTTACAAAGTGATCATCCCAATAAATCTGCAGCCACTTGACACCATACAGTTATTACAATATTATTGACTATATTCCATATGGTATACTTTACATCCCCATGACTATTTTGTAACTACTGATTTATAGTTTTTAATACCTTCCTCTTTTTCACTCATCTCCCCAACACCCCCCATCTGTCAACCATCAAAATGTCCTCTGTATCTATGTTTGTTTCTATTTCATTCATTCATCCATTTATTTTTTTAAAAATTCCACATGTAAGTAAAATCATATGGTATTTGTCTTTTTTGTCTGACTTATTTCACTCAGTACAATACCCTCTAGGTCCATTCATGTTGTTACAGGTGGCAAGATTTCATTCTTTTTTATGGCTGAGTAATATTCTAGTCTGTGTGTGTGTGTGTGTGTGTGTGTGTGTGTGTGTGTGTGACATCTTTTTTATTTATTTATCTATTGATGGACACTATATCTTAGCTATTGTAAATAATGCTGCAACAAACATAGGGATGCATATGTCTTTTCAAATTAGTTTTGGATTTCTTCAGATAAATACTCAGAATTGGAATCATTGGGTCTCTCTTTATCTCTTGTTACAGCCTTTGTTTTGAAGTCTATTTTGTCCAGTATAAGTATTGCTACCCCAGCTGTTTTGTTTGTTTGTTTCCATTTTCATGAAATATCCTTTCCTATCAATTTTCTTTCAATTTGTGTATGTCTTTTGATCTGAGTGAGTCTCTTGTTGGTAGCATATGTATGGGTCTTATTTTGTTATCCATTCAGCCCACACTATGTTATCTGATTGGAGCATATAATCCATTTATATTTAAACTAATTGTTGATAGATATGTAGTTATTGCTATATTATTTATACTTTTGATGTTTTATTATTCTTCTTAAAGAAGACCTTTTAACATTTCTTATAATACTAGTTTGGCAATGATGAACTCCTTTGGCTTTTTTTTGTTTTGGATTTTATTTTTATTAATAGAACTACTATTCTTTCAGTTAGTTAGAATGACATACTTATTATTCTCTGAATAAAATAGGAATTCAGGGATTCTGGCAATTAAGGGTTTTTATTTAACCTAGTCATTAATTAGTTTTGTGATCTTAGACAAGTGATGTTACTTCTTGCCTGATGAGTTCTTTGAGAAGCAGATGCCAAGAATAAAGTACACTGTATGAGAGTGATTGTAGGAAATGACTGTTAGTTAGCTTGTACTGTCATAACAAAGTATTATGAACTAGGTGGCTTAAATAGTAAAAATTTATTTCTCACAGTTCTGGAGGCTGAGAAGTTTAAGGTCAAGGTACTGGTTGATTTGGTTCCTGTTTCTTAGGACCTCTTTCTTTCTTTCTTTCTTTTTTCTTTCTTTTTTTTTTTTTTTTTTTTTTTTTTTTTTTTTTTTTTTTTTTTTTTTTTTTTTTTTTTTTTTTTTTTTGTATGTGGGAACTGCCTGGGGACCTGTTTCTTAGCTTGTAGACAAGTACATTCTTGCTGTCTCCTCACATAGTGACTAGAGTATTCCTGCTGCACTAAGTTGTTGTCTAGGAGTACCCATGGGAAGTACCTTGGCAAATATCATGATGGATTTCAAAACACAGCAGTTGGGGTGCTTGGGTACATATACTCCCTGCAGTTGAACATTTGTGAGGTACCTCTTAACTTGTGCCTAAGTTCTCTTCTAGTATAGCAGACTTGCTAGAATACTATTAGTAAGAGGGACTGAAGAGCCTTGTGTAGAAGAATTCATCTTAAAGGAAGAGAAGATCAGGCCCAATGAGCTAGTCATAGACACAAAATGTTACTTGTGATGGAGAAATAATTCTGAGTAGGGCCTCCTACCTAACTCTTGGCTGTGCCTCCCAGTCGAGTACCATGGAGGGGTAAGGAGATGGGAAAGTTGCAAGTAACAACCAAAAGAACCACTTCAACTAACTGTCTTTCAACTTCTGAAAGACACAGGTAGCACTGTTTTCATTCAGTTTAACACACACAAAAAGAGAGAGGTATTCTTTCTATCTATGTCTCAAAATCCTAAACAATAGCTGATATGCAGGGCCTGGTAGGAAGTAGTGATAGAAGTGGGAACCTGACAGAGGGGAAAAAGAAAGGGCATAATGAAGTGCAATTTAGCCATAAAAGCTTTCGCCTGGAAGTGATATACATCATACATCATTGGTCTCAACAAGTCACATGACCTCACCTGAGTTTAATGGGGTGGGTAATATGGTCCCCCACAGGGGATACAGAGAACACTGATAAAGAGTAATAAGGTTTATTGCAGCCCCACCTCTGGGGGTTCAGGCATTAGGATGTTGATGTGAGGAGGTAAAAAAAAAAGGCAGGCCTACAAATTAGTTTCAGGCATCTTTCTCTTCTTTGCTGCCTAAGTACAATTATGCTATAAACTTATTTGTGCTCTAGGGCTGTTGCTCTAGCTGTTCCCCTTTCCTAGAAAACTCATGGACAGGGAGAATTATTATAGTTAAAATGTTCATACTGCCCAAAACAATCTGTAGATTCAAAGCAATTCCTATAAAAATGTCAAAGGCATTTTTCACAGAACTAGAACTAATAATCCTAAAATTTATATGAAACCACAAAAGACCTAGAATAGCCATGGCAACCTTGAGAAAAATGAAGAGTTGGAGAAATCATGCTATCAGATGCCAAACTATACTACAAGGCCACAGTTATCAAAACAGCATGGTATTAGCATAAAATCAGACATATAGTCAATGGAACAGACTAGAGAGCCCAGAACTAAATCTATGTCTACAAGATGAGACAACTAATTTCACAAATCATCCTAGAAAAAGTGCTACATACCTCATTGCTGACTATCACTACAATCACATTCAAAGTACTCCCCTTGGGAAGCTATGCACCGACATCAGTGCTTAGTCCACCCTTCAAAGCAGTTTTGGAAGTCTCTGGAATGGCAGTCAGAGCTATCATCAGACCACAAATTTGACAATTAATTTCATGAACTTGCCACCATGCAATTACATTGGCAGCATTACCTAGTTGTTTGTACTGTTCTACCAACGTAAGCTCATGGTGGCAAGTTTGTGAACTTAATTGTCAGATTTTGGGTCTAATGACAGCTCTGACTGCCATTCCCAAAAAAGACTTCCAGAACTGCTTTGAAGGGTAGACTAGGTGCTGATGCTGGTGCATAGCTCCAAGGTGAGTACTTTGAAGATGACTATAGTGATATTCAGCAATGAAGTATGTAGCACTTTTTCTAGGATGAGTTCATGAAATTAATTGTCTGACCTTGTATATGGCCAATTCATCTATGACAAAGGAAGCAAGAATTTACATTGGGGTAAAAACAGTCTATTCAATAAATGATGCTGAGAAAACTAGACAAATACATGCAAAAATGAAATTGGACCACCTTCTTACACCATATACAAAAATAAATTCAAAATGGATTAAAGACTTAAATGTAATACCTGAAATCATACAACTCCTAGAAGATAATATAGAACGTAACCTCTCAGACATTACCCTTAGCAATACTGTCAGTGATATATCTTCTTGGGCAAGGGAAACAAAGGGAAAAAAATGAAGAAATAAGACTACATCAAATTAAAAAGGTTTTTCACAGCAAAAGAAACTATTAATAAAATGAGAAAACATCCTACAGAAAGGAAGAAGATATTTGCCAGTGAGGTATTTGATAAAGAGTTAATATGCAAAATGTGTAACAAACTCATACAACTCAAAATCAAGAAAACAACCCATCTAAAAAGTAAGCAGTAGACCTAAATAGACATTTCTTCAAAGAGGACATACAGATGGCCAATAGAAACATGAAAAGATGCTCAATGTCATTAATCATCACAGAAATGCAAATTAAAACCACAATAAGATACCACCTCACTCCTGTCAGAATGGCTATTATTAATAAATTGACCAAAAATGAGTTGGCAAGGATGTGGAGAAAAGAAGACACTTGTGTACCATTGGTTAGACTGTAAATCTTTCCAGCCACTAAGGAAAACAGTATAGAGGTTCCTCAAAAAATTAAAAATGGAATTACTTTATGATCCAGCAATTTCACCCCTGGGTACTTATCCAAAGAAATCTAAAACATTAATTCAAAAAAATATATTAACCCATATGTTCATTGCAGCATTATTCACAATAACCAAGATAATGAAAAAACCTAAATGTCTATCAGTAGATGATTGGTTAAAGAAATTGTGGTACAGTTACACAATGGAGTATTACTGGGCCACAAAAAGAGTAAAATCTTACCATTTGCAACAGCATAGATAGAAGTAGAAGTTAGTATGCTAAGCAAAATAAGTCAGAATGAGAAAGACCGATACCATCTGATCTCACTTATATGTGGAATCTAAAGAACAGAATAAATGAACAATCAAAACAGTACTAGACTCAAACTGATGGTGTCAGATGGGATGGGGGATGGGAGGATGGGTGGGAAGTGTGAAGGGATAGGGAAATGCAAATTAGTAGTCACATAGTATTTATGGGGATGTGTAGTACAGTATGGGACGTATAGTTAATAATGTCAAAAAAGCTATGCATGGTGTCAGGTGGACACGGAATCCACTGGGGGGAGCACTTCATAAATTATATAGGTGGCTACCCAATGTGTTGTACACCTGAAAATAATATAAAATAATGTTGAATATCAACTATTACTTAAATACATATATATACATATATTAATATATAGTTATGGGATGTAGAATACAGCACAAGGAATATAGTTAATGGTATTGTAATAGCTATGTAAGGTATCAGATGGGAAATAAACCTGTTGGGGTTATCACTATACAAGGCCTGTATAAGCATTATGTTCTCCTGTACACGTGAAACTAATAAAAAAAACCAGAAATTTTTTCCTCAGACATTTGCAAGACTAGGTTTCTCTTGTCATTTAGAAGTCAGCTTTAAAGTCACTTCCTTAAGAAAGGTCTTTCTTGACTGCCTAATCTACATGACCCTGATTCTTCTCCCCTGCCAGTTCTTTTTTCCACTTTACCATCTTTTGTTTTCTTTGTGACACTATGCTCATCATAAAGCATACTCTATCTGATAATTTTGGCTTACTGTCTATTTATTTACTGTTTGTATTTCCTCACAAGGACATAAGCTTCATATTTATTACTCTATGCTCTTATATTAATACCAGGCAAGTTCACAGGCTTTTATGATGGGGCAGAAAGAGATTAGACCAGTAATGGAAGAAAAATGGGAAGTGAAGAAAAGCCAAAACCTGCATGGATGGTGGCAAGTACCAAGAAGACCTGGGGCACAGAGTTGAGAGAAGAAGGTTTATAGAGTGAGCATTTCTAAAGGGCCACAAGATGTGTGCAAATAAGAGTGGGGGAAAACTTTTAAAAAAATACTGCTGTTAATGTTCCTTGAGAGATTCAAGGAAAGATTAAATTACTCCTTAATTATCTCAATTGCTATACTGTGTGTATTTGATTATGGCACTGTATATAAAAAATAACCTGGATTTCACAACCCAAGAGCTAGGCATTCTTAGAACAGTCTCTTCTGCTGGAATTCTGATTGTGTGTATCACTATCTATAAAGGTAGTTTCTAGAATAACTTTTGGGTCTCTATAACTGGAGCAGGATTGGAGGATTCTGGGACAGCCCATTACTCAAGCTGCCAATGGAACAGAACAGTACTCAGCACATGATGGGCACTGAATAAATGTCAGCTCCTAGGGAAGCTGCAGTGTTAATGAGCCAGGTAAAAAGAGGATAGTATCAGAGAGGTAGGCTGATGATACTCTCCTCTATTTCCTGGATATTAGGTCAATGAAGGCAAATGCTGGGAGGGTGGGGGCAGGGTGGGGAGAGAGAGAGAGAGAGACTTTTATTTGAATATTTTAAAGTATTATTTTTGCACTTGTTTTTTAGGGAGAGAACAGTGAGAAGAGAACATTCTGGAAAGTGACTGTTGAAATAGGGGCAAGAGACTTGGTATTCCTCTTTCCCTACCCTTTTAACTTGTAAAGTCAAGGGTTAATATGCTGGCCTATGAATTGTGAGTCTGCCCAGGGCATTTCAGTAGTTGAGTGTTAGGTTAAATGTCTGCAAATGGGATATTTAACAGAGGTCCTGACTGAATAGATAGATCTCAGCCTGACAGCCTGGTGATGAAGGAGCACCTGCCTTGAAAGACGGCCAGGGGAAAAGCATTCCAGGTGTGAATGTCCTTGATGAGAGCATTTCATTATTTGAGACCAAAACTCTTGGTATCCCTGTTGGTGTTTCTGGTGGACGGATCTAAAGAAAAGGAACTTTGTCTAACCCACTTAAGCCTACCTTTCCAAGTGATCTTGACCAGGAACAACATATGCACACCACATACAGACACTTGTAGACTACTTCTGAGTAAAGAAAGCGGGGTTGGTGGGGGGACATACTCTAATATAGTTTTCATCACCAGACATAAAAATAACACGAAAAGGAAAGTAACGTGTTGAATAATTGAAGAAAAATTTTATTTTAAATTATTTTTTAATAATAGCAAATCCTCAAGATATCCCTAGAATTAAGTATTTTGTCAATTATTTAGTAAGTGCCTAATTTGCTCTTGCTAGGGAAGAAAATTACATGGTTGTTTCTAAATTATTAATCAATATTTTGATGCCATTGACAGATCAAGTATTAGTATTGAACAGTCACCTTGTTATAGGAAAATTCTAGTGCAGCTTGGTTTTATCTTGTGAGGTGAAATTGAAGAGAAAAAAAATTATTAACTCCTGTGAACTATATCTGCAAACTCTTATAGAAAGTCACACATAAATTTCATTGTCCTTTATCAGACATAGTAGAAAGCCCACAAACTAATTCTTTTAAGAAATACCTAAATGAACTTCAAAACTGAAATCTAGTTATTGTTAAAAGTTTTATTGTCCTGACTTCTGCAGGAAAATTTTATTTGGTGGTAATATCTTATTCAGGTTTTTATTTATGGGATTTTATAATCCAGCCAATCTTTTTTGCCTTTGTAAATTCATCTCCATAGTTCTCTCAACACATAGGAAAGTGAATAAATGAATTATCTTTCTGGAAGTTTTTAAAAGGTTGATTTCCTTGGTGCATTCTAGGGAGGATGAGTTCGGGGAGAAGAGTAAGAAAAAAATTGGGATTAACATTAAATCCTAAATTTAACTGTCTTTTATTCATTGAATTGCTCCAGCAGTTTGATTTGGGCTGCTGTATGCCTTGTTAGGTTGTTTTCCTCTGGGTCAGGGACCTTCAGTGCTCAATGAATAAGGAGACATATTTTGGGAGAATTTTGGACCCCAAATTGGAAGACAGATCTTTATCCCTCTAGTTGCCAAGGTTTAGGCAGAAGCATTGTCTGGATACAGCCTATCAAAAATCAAAGAACATTTATTAGGAAAAAGTGGATGCATTTGTTGCACACTTTATTAAGTGCCTGTAATGTGCTTAGTACTTATGTCATTGGTTCCTATATCAGCCCTATAAGATTATTATTTTAGCCCCACTTGATGAGGAAGTTGGGACTTCAAGAGACCCAATAACTTGTTCAAACTTTCACTGGTAAGAAGGGGAATGGTAGAGGGGGAAACTTAGATTTGAATCCCTTATCTTTAACTTCAAATCATACCATGTTACCTTAGAAGTGCCTAGCAAGTGGTCACTCCATTTGAGGAGCTCATAGTACAGTTGGAAAGACAAGGAGTATGCACATGGAATAAGGGTCCAAAGTGCAGGGGGAGGAGTATATATGTACTGAGCATTCATTGTGAACCAGTGCTCAAGTCTATTCTTTCTAGTCAAGATGTCTTAAATGACTAATGGGTCAGAAAGTTAGGCTAAACAAACTTAAGTAATTTTTCTAGGATCTCCCAATCAGATCTTGATCCCAGTTCAGTTTGATTCCAAATATTATGTCTCCTTAGAGCTTCATGTGCCCACTTAGAGCAAAGACTTCAAAAAACATTGTAATAACTCTTTGTGGTGTTAGCTGGGTACTAGACTTATTGGGGGATCACTTTATAAATTATATAAATGCCTAATCATTATACTGTACACCTGAAACTAATATAAAATAATACTGAATGTCAGTTATAGTTGAATAATAAAAATTAATTTTAAAAAAGACCTCCAAAAATATTATCAAGGAAAAATATATGTCGGTGTGTTTTGTAAGTGCTGTTGAGATGGAAGAAAGGGAAAAGACACTGCAAGTTGAGTTCTTTAGCAAAGGTGGAACTATAGCAGCCAAAGTCAAAGTAGGAGTGAGGTGGCAGGGGTGGGACAGCCTGGAATTCAGCTCCGATGCTAGTAGGATAACTATGTTTTCCACAGCTGAGAAAACAGTCTCAGAATTTGGGGGAAAGAAGAATATATGTGTGTGTGTGTGTATGTGTGTGTGTGTGTGTGTGTGTTTGCACGCGCGCGCACATGTGTGCATGTCTGTGTTTTTGTGTGTGGTGATTGGTGCACCTAGACTAAGCTCTGTGGTAGCCCTGCTTGACAGCTCTCTGGTGGCTTCTGTGACCTCCTACCCTCTGAGTGTGTTCAAGACAAAGGAAAGATGGGCAGGATGATGGGTTCTCTTCATGGAGTTCTAGACTCTTGGCTCTTCCATTTGTGCTTGCCATTTAGAGGTTACATCTCTGTGACCCCTCATAGAACAGTGCTTAAAAGAAAACATTCCAGGCTAGAAAATGTGATTCGAATAAATCAGTGACTTTTTCAGAGGACATATCATATGACATTAACTAAGAGTGGACAAGGACTTTCTCAAGAGACATCTTTTCACCCTTACTAGCCCTAAAACTTCCACATTCTTACTATATAGTTTGAGAGTAGCCAAGAAAACTTTTTAAAAGACTGTTTAAGAAAAGCCTCTTTTGATTTAGTTGCAGATATCTTGAATAACTCTCTTCCCTCTCAACATGATTTAAAGGCTGGTTTGGTTCTGGTTATCTAAATATAAACAAAAGATACTCATAGGCACTGTTATTTAAACTCTGTCAGCAAACATTATTACTCAATTGAAAACGTTGGTATCAAATTGCTTTAGTCTGTGGGCAAGTTAAAACCTTTGTTGGAGCTGAGACGCACTAGGACCCCAATCAGAGCACCATGCCCTGGACAGTTTAGGGCCTGAACAAAGGCATGCTAAATTGCCCTGTGTGAAAATAAGGTCCCAGATGGAATACTGGGCACTTGGACCCAGGAGCCAACAGGCACAAGGCTGACTCAACCACAAATCCTCCCTGGGAACTTGAGACTAAGAGCCAGCTGCCATGCAGCAGTGCAGATGCAGACCAGAACAAAACACAATCCTGGGTCAAGCGCAGGCTCAGGATAAAAGAGAAAAACGGAGCTCATGGTGTGTGCCTGCCCCATATAGTGCACCTGACAGAGCAAGTTTGTATTATGGGTGTGTGCCCATCCTGGCCTGGTGTGCACCTGACAGAGGGACAGATGTTTGTTTGGGTGTTGCACATGCCAGCCTGGCACCCCTGACAGAGGAATAGGCTTGTGTTACATCTGAGCCAGTACCCAGGGAGTGACCCTGGGACACACAGCAGCTGTAACCTGTACTGTACTACCTGCCAGGCAGAAACTGTAGACACAGAGCCTGGCTGCTTCGCCTAATGCTCTCCCAAAGCTTGCCCCCTCTCACCCCCATGGCTCCACCAAGTGCCTACTTTAGAGACAGCTACAAATGGCAAACAATCATTACTCTGTTCCAAGCAAACTTGCACCCTTCCCAATAAACATCCCCCATGGAAACCAGCAGAGGGGCTGAGGGAAGCTGTGAAACACAGGAGCAGCAGCTTCTGCCTGCACTGATCTCAGAGGAATAGAAGACCAAATAAGCAAGAGAAAATATTGTAAGATGCTGAAGCAAAAGCTGGGAAAGGAAAGAAAGACCTTTTTATATCTGCCAAGGAAAAAGTTCTCACGCTCAGGAAAAGAAACGTGTCAATATCAATGAATGTTTTAGGAATCAGAGCTGCTCAGAAAGAAAATAAAAAATATCCAGAAAAGAAACTTATAGATTTGGAAATATATGATCTAAATGTTAGGTAGGAAGTTAGTCATGAATGACAGGAGGAGCAGAAGGTTACCACCTATGTCCACTCCCCAGGGAAAGCCTGGGCCCAGCCCCTGGAGGTCAATTATTATGTTAAAAACTCCTGGGGTAAAGGAACATAACACCCCAACCAAATTACCTGGTTTTGGAGGCTTGTAAAGAATGCTAAAGCTTACCCTTGGCTTAACCTTAGCCTCACTATAATATAATTATAATAAATTAGCATTGTGGTTTTAATTCCTCCCTTCATGGGCTTTTCTTTTTCTTTTTTTAAAATTCATTTTTATTGTTAGACCTATTGGGGTGACATCTGTTAGCAAGGATTACATAGGTTTCAGGCATACAATTCTGCAGTGCATTGTCAACTTGTTGTATAATAAGTTCACCACCTAATGTGACTTTTCCTTCCATCACCTTATATTTAGCCTCCCCTCCCTCCTCTCTCACCCCCTCCCAATTCTCCCCTCCCTAACGCACTCGTCCCCAAATAAAGATTAAACGATTGATTGTGTCCATGGGTTATTTGTTTGTTCATTTCTTTTTTTCTTTGCTTTCAGTTTTATGTTCCGCATATGAGTGAAGTAATACAGTTCTTTGTTTTCTCTGTCTGGCTTATTTCACTAAGCATGATGATCTCCAGTTCCATCCTTTTTGTTGCAAATGGCACTATTTCATCTTTTCTTATAGCTGAGTAATATTCCATTGTGTATACGTACCACAGCTTCTTTATCCAGTCATCTGTCGCAGGGCACTTTGGTTGTTTCCATGTTTTGGCCACTGTGAACAGTGCTGCGATGAACATTGGGGTACATAAGTCTTTGCAGACGATGGTTTTCAAATTTTTGGGTAAATCCCCAGAAGAGGGATTGCTGGGTCAAATGGTAACTCCATTCCCAATTTTCTGAGTAACCTCCACACCGTCTTCCACAGTGGTTGTACCAGTTTGCACTCCCACCAGCAGTGTACCAGAGTTCCTTTTTCTCCACATCCTCTCCAGCACTTGTTATTCCTTGTCTTGTTGATAATAGCCATTCTCACAGGTGTGAGGTGGTATCTCATTGTGGTTTTGATTTGCATTTCCCTGATAGCTAATGAGGATGAGCATTTT
>PVJL010011947.1:0-26019 GCA_004026885.1 Lyroderma lyra | reverse complement strand
TCATGGGAGAAGTGTCTGTTTAGTTCTTCTGCCCAATTTTTATTTGGGTTGTTTTTTTGTTGTTAAGTCTTATTAGTTCTTTATATATTTTAGATATTAGACCCTTATCTGATGCGTTATTTGCAAATATTTTCTCCCCTTCAGTTGGCTGTCTCTTTGCTTTGTTGATGGTTTCTTTTGCTGTGCAGAAGCTTATTAGTTTGATATAGTCCCATTCATTTATTTTTGCTTTTACTTCCCTTGCCTTTGCGGTCAGGTTCATGAAGTCTTCCTTGAGTCCTAGCTTTATAAGCTTAGTACCAATGTTTACTTCTATACAGTGTATTGTTGCAGGTCTTATATGAAGGTCTTTAATCCATTTTGAGTTAATTTTTGTATATGGAGAGAGTTCACAGCTCAGGTTCATACTTTTGCATATGTTTTTCCAGTTTTCCCAATACCACCTACTTAAGAGGCTGTCTTTTCCCCATTGTATGTTTCTTGCTCCTTTATCGAAAATTATTTGTCCATAAATTTGTGGATTTATTTCTGGGTTTTCAGTTCTGTTCCATTGGTCTATATTTCTGTTTTTCTGCCAATACCATGCTGTTTGGACTATTGATGCTTTGTAATACAAATTGAAGTCAGGGAATGTAATGCCGCCAGCCTTATTCTTTTTATGTAGTATTGCTTTGGCAATTTGAGGTCTTTATGGTTCCATATAAATCTGATAATTCTTTTATCTATTTCATGAAAGAATGATTGTGGGATTTTAATAGGTATTGCATTAAATCTGTAGATTGCTTTGGGCACAATGGTCAGTTTAACAATGTGAAGTCTTCCTATCCATGAACAGGGGATATTTTTGCACCTCTTAAAGTCTGTTCCAATTTCTTTCAAAAGTGTCTTATAGTTTTCCGTGTATAACTCTGTCACGTTCTTTGCTAAGTTAATTCCCAGGTATTTCATTCTTTTTGTTGTGATAGCAAAAGGAACTGACTCCCTCATTTCTTTTTCTGTGAATTCGTTATTTGTATATAGCAATGCTGTTGATTTTTGTACGTTGATTTTGTATCCTGCGACTTTACTATATTTATTTATTGTTTCTAATAGTTTCCTGGTGGAATCTTTGGAATTTTTTATATAAAGGATCATGTCATCCGCAAATAGTGACAATTTGACCTCTTCTTTCCCAATTTGGATACCTTTGATTCCTTTCTCTTGCCTGATTGCTGTGGCTAGAACTTCCAGTACTATATTAAATAGCAGTGGTGAAAGGGCATCCCTGTCTTGTTCCTGATTTTAGGGGAATAGGCATCAACTTTTCCCCATTCAGTGAGATGTTAGCTGAGGGTTTGTCATACATGGCCTTTATTATGTTGAGATACTTTCCTCCTATACCTATTTTATTCAGTGTTTTGATCATAAATGGATATTGTATCTTGTGAAAAGCTTTTTCTGCATCAATTGATATGACCATATGGTCTTTATCTTTTATTTTGTTTATGTGGTATACCGCATTGATTGATTTTCATATGTTGAACCATCATGCTCCCAGGATGAATTACACTTGATCATGATGTATGATCTTCTTGATGCATTGTTGTATTCTGTTTGCTAATACTTTTTTCAGGATTTTTGCATCTGTGTTCATCAGAGATATTGGTCTGTAGTTTTCTTTTTTTGTGTGTTGTCTTTGCCAGGTTTTGGTATTAGGGTAATGTTGGCCTCATAGAATGAGTTAGGAAGTATTGCTTCCTCTTCAATTTTTTGGAAGAGTCTGAGGAAGATAGGCATTAATTCTTTGAATGCTTGGTAGAACTCATTGGTGAAACCATCTGGTCCAGGGCTTTTGCCTTTAGGGAGATTATGTATAGTCATTTCAATCTTGTTGCTATTGATTGGTCTATTTAGATTATCCAATTCTTCTTGGTTCACTGTAGGTAGCCTATAAGTTTCTAGAAACTTGTCCATTTCTTCTAGGTTGTTAAATTTCGTGGCATAAAGTCCTTCATAATATTTTCTTATAATCCTTTGTATTTCTGTGGTATCAGTGGTAATTTCTCCCCTTTCATTTCTAATTTTGGATATTTGTGTCCTTTCCTTTTGTCCTTTGATCAGTCTAGCCAGGGGTTTGTCAATTTGTTGACGTTCTCAAAGAACTAGCTCTTCGTAATATTAATTTTTTCTATTATCCTGTTCTCTAATTGGTTTAGCTCTGCTTTAATTTTTATTATTTCTTTCCTTCTGCTGACTTTGGGTTTTGTCTGCTCTTCTTTTTCTAGTTCTTTAAGATGGGATGCTAAGATGTTTACTTGTGATTTTTCTTATTTCTTAAGATAGGTCTGTAGTAATATAAATTTCCCTCTTATTACCACTTTCGTTGTGTCCCAATAATTCTGATATGTTGTATTTTCATTGTCATTAGTTTCTATATTTTTTTAATCTCATATTTTAATTTTTCTTTTATCCAGTCCTTTTTTAATAAGCTGTTGTTTAATCTCCATGTATATGTGGTTTTTCTGCTTTCCATTTACATTGATCTCCAATTTCAAAGCTTTGTGGTCTAAGAATACATTTGGTATGATTTCGATCTTCTTGAATTTGCTCAGGCTACTTTTGTGTGCCAGTATGTGATCTATCCTTGAGAATGTTCCATGTGCACTAGAAAAGAAGGCGTAGTCTCTTTTTGCTGGATGAAGTGTCCTGTAAATGTCAATTATGTCCAATTGCTGTAATGTGTTATTTAGAGCTGATGTTTCCTTATTTATTTTCTGTTTGGATGATCTGTTCATGGTTATTAGTGGGGTGTTTAAGTCTCCCACAATGATTGTGTCATTTCCAGTTTCTCCTTTCAAATCTATTAGTAGTTTCTGTGTATATTTTGGTGCATCCTGATTGGGAGCATATATATTAATTAGTGTCAAATCTTCTTGTTGTTGTATTGTGCCCTTTATCATTATGTAATGTCCATCTTTGTCTTTTACTATCTTTTTTAACCTGAAGTTTATTTCATTAGATATCAGTATGGCAACGCCTGCTTTTCTCTGGTTACCATTTCCTAGGAGTATTGTTTCCCATCCTTTCACTCTGAATTTCACTTTAAATTCTCTGTCACTTAGTTCAGAAACTTCTAGGTCTGAGAAGCTGTCTTCTAGATAAATTTCATGTTCTTTCTGGGGAGTTTTAGTTTTTAAGGTATTCATCCTGTCAGCTGGGTTCTTACTCTTTGACATGAAGGCATTATGTTCAGCAGAGCCCAGGAGCTCAGATTAGTACTTTTGTGGTGTCTTGCTCTAGGGCTGACACTAGGTAGCACTGGGGTTCAAGTTTTGGGAGAGAGGGGGATTGTTTATTTCTTATTTCTGATCTCCTGCTACATTTGGAGGTGGTGCACATCTATCCAGGTGAGAGGCCAACAAAAGGTGCTCTGGGACAGCTCCACCTTCTGCCCTATGCTAGGGAAGCTGGGTGATGCGGGCCAAGGTTGCTCCTGCTGGCTTGGGCGAATGCTATTAAATCCACCTTTCTTTCTGGGCCTGCTTCAGCATTCAGCCATCTTCAGGCTCGTACTGCTTATAGGACTCAGCGGTGTGTGAGCAGGTGTGCACCACAAGTCCAAAGCTGTGGGCCTGATCTAAGGCAGCTGGCTCCCCTCTGAAGTGGGCTGGGAATAGGAACTGCAGCCCTGTGTAGGAGCCATGTGTGCCTGCACTGTGGGTCACAAGGGCGCCGGGAGCCTAGGTGTAGTCTCTGCAGTTCAGAGTCCTCACTCAGCCCTCCTACCACTCAAAAGTTCCAGAGGCTGACTCCCAAGCTCTGTCTCCAACATGCTGCTCCAAATCCCAGCTTCCCCATGGTCTCCCACCATTCTGCCTTTTGGCTGGCTTTTACTCTTGTCACCTCTTGGCCTACCCCGTCCCATGCAGTGTGCTGCTCCCAGATAGTCAGCAGCAATCAGGTTCTGTCACAATCTGTCTCTGCTCCCTCCCCTCTCTCCCACTTGCCTCCTTCTCTCCAACCTTCAGGTGTTTACTTGTGATGCGTGGATTTCTCACCTGCCATTTTGTCACTCAGGGTCCTCTTTCTTGGCTCCTGGGTGACCATTTAATTGTGTTTTCGGGGAGAGGCTTTAGGGGCCTCCTCTCCAGTCACCATCTTGCCCTCCTTCAGTCTGCAATTTCTACTATTATGGCCAAGGATCCTGCGAAGAGGGAACAGCAGTCCACGCACAGAATTCAGCCTCTGACCCTGTCAGGAAGCGCTGGCCAGCCGCGCTGAGCCTGCTCTCACCTGGAACCCGCACGCAGCCCAGCTCCCACCGTGTCTCTTTGTTCACACTTCCCTGGGAGCACAGTGAGCCAGCTACCCCAGAAAGGAGTCCTCATTGTGCCACGGTGGGCAGGAGAGCTCCTATTGACTTTTCTATATGCATTCTGGGTAAGGGCATCTGCAGAAAGAAAACAGTCGTAAGATCTGCACATCTCAAAATAATCTGAGTCTATACATCATACTCTTGGGGCTGGCTCAAGGTCAGGAATAAAACCCAAACCCCAAAACCCTTGGGGCCTTTGCCATTGTTTTTATCAGTATGATCTATTTCTTCTTGAAATGTACTTTAACAAAATTGTCCTCCACTTTCCTTTTGTCTCATTAACCTGTAATTTTTTACTGCATCAGCAAGAGGGACTAGGGTCCCCCAAAACTGTACCTCTTTCATGAGGTAACATAAATGATACAGAATTCAAGACTATAGTTCTGAAAACACTGAGAGATTAAAGAATGCTAACAGAGTACTCAGACACAGGCAAAAATCTCAGAAAGAGAATCTATGAACCAAAGGAACACATTAATAAAAAACTTGAAACTGTAAAAAAGACCTAAATAAAAATTCTGGAGATAAAAAACTCAATAAAAGAAATGAAAAATGAATTGGCTAGCATAGGAAGAAGGACTGACCAGATGGAGAAAAGAATTAGTGATATCAAAGATAGAAATATGGCAATGTCACAGAAGGAAGAAGAGAGAGATTTAAAAGTCAAAAGAAAAGAAAGAACTCTATAAGAACTATCTGACTCCATTAGAAAGAGCAACATTAGAATAATGGGAATACCAAAAGGGGCAGAAGAGTTTTCTACTGAAAGCTTACTCAAACAAATAGTAGATGAGAATTTCCAAACCTATGGAAAGAACTGGAACCCCAAATCCAAGAAGAAAACACAACCCCTAGCTACATGAATTCTAGCAGACCTTCTCCAAGACACATTATACTTAAGATGTCAAAAATCAAAGACAAGGAAAGAATTCTCAAGGCAGCCAGAGAAAAAAATTATAACCTTTAAAGAAAAGCCCATCAGGCTGTCATCAGACTTCTCAGCAGAAACACTACAAGCCAGGAGGGAGTGGAATCAAATATTCAAAATATAAAAGAGAGAAACTATCAGCAAAGAATAATCTATCTAGCTAAGTTGTCCTTTAGATATAAAAAAGGAATAAAGACCTTTTCAGACATACAGAAGCTGAGGGAATTCTCCAGCACAAGGCCAGCACTTTAGGAAGGATGGAAACTTGAAATAAAAAGTCAAAATAAATGCAGAAAAGTTGGGACAAAACAACAACAACAACAACAACAACAACAACAACAAAACATAAAAAGGGAGGAAGCAGAGGTTTAAATTTCCAAAAGAGAATGGAGATAAGAAACATGCTTAAGGAAAGCAGTTATTATATATATGAAAATTTTTATTCACAAACCTCATGGTAACTACTCAAAAAATCCTCAGAACTAAGACACGTAACAAAAAATAAACAAGAAAAGAAAAGAAGAGGAAACAGAAGGAAAAATCATAGAACACCAACAAAGTAAAACAACTAACAGTGAGAAAAAAGCTAAGAAGAAATCAAGACAGCAAGCTACAAAAAAGAAGACAAAATGGCCATAGGAAGTACTCATTTATCAATCTCACCCTAAAAGTGAACTGACTTCACTAATAAAAAGGCACAGAGTAGCTGACTGGATTAAAAAACAAAGCCCATCCATACGCTGACTCCAAGAGACACATCTCAGTTACAAGGACAGAGACTCAAAGTGAAGGGGTGGAAAACAATACAAGTAAATGGCATTGAGAGAAAAGCAGAAGTAGCCATACTTACATCTGATGAAACAGACTTCAGGATAAAAAAATGTAATAAGAGACAAAGAAGGGCATTTAATAATGATAAAGGGGATAATACAACAACATGACACTCATTAATATATATGCTTCCAATCAGGAAGCACCAAAATTTACAAAACAACTACTTATAAAACTGAGGAGAGAAACTGACAAAAATGCAATAATATTAATAGTAGGGGACCTAAACACCTCCTTGAGAGCCATGGGCAGATCATTCAGACAGAAACTGAATAAGGATATCAGCTTTAAATGATACATTATAACAATTAGACATAATTGACATTTATAGGACACTCCATACTACAACACAAGCCTATACATTCTTTTCTACTGCCCATGGAATATTCTCAAGAATAGACTGCATGCTGGGACACAAAACTAGCCTCAGCAAATTCAAGAAGATTGAAATCATACCAAGTGTATTCTCAGATCACAAAACTTAAATTGGAGATCAACTGCAAAAAGCAGAAAAAAATCACATATGCATGGAGATTAAACAACATGTTATTAAAGAATGACTGTATCAAAAAAGAAATAAAAGAAGAGATTAAAAATACATGGAAACTAATGACAATGAAAATACAGTGAATCAAGATTATCAGGATGCAGCGAAAGCAGTAACAAGAGGGAAATTTATATCATTACAGGTATATCTCAAGAAACAAGAAAAAGCATAAGTAAACAACCTAGTATCCCTTCTAAAATAACTAGAAAAAGAGGAACAAGAAAAGTCCAAAGTCAGCAGAGGAAGGAAATAGTAAAAATTAAAGAAGAACTAAATTAAATAGGGAACAGAAAAGCAATAGAAAAATTTAGTGCAACAAAGAGCTGGTTCTTTGAAAAAAATCAACAAAATTGACAACCTCCTGGCTAGGATCACCAAGGGAAAAAGAGAAAAAACACAAATAAATAACCAAAACTAGAAATGAGGGAGAGAAATCATGACTGATACCACAGACATATACAAAAATATTATGAAGGACTATATGCCACCAAATGTAACAACCTAGAAAAAAATGGACAAGTTTCTAGAAACTTATGGTCTATTTAGACTGAACTGAGAAGAACTAGATAATCTAAATAGAACAATAAACAGTAAGGAAATTGAAACATCATCCAAAGTCTCCCCAAATGCAAAAGTCCAGGATCAGATGGTCTCACCATTGAATTTTATAAAACATTCAAAGAAGATTTAAAGCCTGTCCTTCTCAAACTCTTTCAAAAAATAGAAGAAGAGGTAATATTTTCCAACTCATTCTATGAGGCCAACATTGCCATAACAGCAAAGCCTGGTGAAGCTAACACAAAAGAAGAAAACTATACATCAATATCTCTGATGAACACAGATGTAAAAATCTTAAACAGAATACTAACAGATAGAATACAACAATGCATTGAAAAGATTATATACCACGATCAAGTAGAATTCATCCCAGGGGCATAGGGATGGTTCAACATATGCAGATCAATCACTGTGAGATACCACATAAGCAAAATAAAAGATAAAAACCATATATGATCAAAACACTGAATATGATGGCTATAGAAGGAAAGTACCTTAACATAATAAAGGCCATATATGACAAACACTCAGCTAATATCATACTGAATGAGGAATATCTGAAGCCTATTCTGCTAAAATCAAGACAGGGATGTCTTCTGTCACCACAGCTATTCAATATAATACTGGAAGCTTTAGCCAGAGCAATGAGGCAAGAGAAAGGAATAAAAAGTCATCCAAATTGAGAGCAAAGAAGTTAAACTGTCACTACTTGCAAATGACATGATTGTTTATATAAAAAATTCTAAAGACTCCACCAGAAAAATATCAGAAACAATAAACAAATACAGTAAAGCTGCAGGATACAAAATCAACATACAAAAAACAATAGCATTTTTATATACCAACAACAAAACTTCAGAAAAAGAAATGAGAAAAACAATACATTTTGTGTTCGCAATAAAAATAATAAATTACCTAGGAATAAACTTAACTTAACAAAGAACATTAAGAACTTACACAATAAAAACTGTAAGACACCATTGAAAGAAATTGAAGAGGATACAAAGAGATGGAAAGATAGTCCGTGTTCATGGAATGGAAGACTAAACATAGTTAAAATGGCCATGTTATCTAAAACAATATACAGATTTAACACAATTTCTATCAAAATCCCACAGACATCTTTCAAAAAATAGATAAAAAATTATTTGATTTGTATAAAACCACAAAGACCCTGTATCGCCAAAGCAATCCCATATAAAAAGAATAAGGCTGGAGGCATCCTGCTCCCTGATTTCAATCTATACTACAAAGCATCACTAATTGAAACAGGCAGAAAAACAGACATACAGACCAATGGAACAGAATTGAAAACCCAGAAATAAATCCACAAATATATGAACAGATAATTTTTGACAAAGGAGAGAAAAATTACCAAGTGGGAAAAGAAAGCCTCTTCAGTAAATGGTACTGGGAAAATTGGAAAACCACATGCAAAAGAATGAATCTGAACTGCAAATTGTCACCATATATCAAAATTAACTCAAGATGGATTAAGGGCCTCCACATAAGACCCAAAACAATAAACTGTATAGAAGAAAACATCAGTACTAAACTTATAGACATTGGGTTCAGGGATGACTTTGTGAACCTTACCTCTAAGGCAAGGGAAGGAAAAGCAAAAATAAATGAATGGGACTACATCAAACTAAAAAGCTTCTGCACAGCAAAAGAAACCATCATCAACAAAGAGACAACCAACCAAATGAGAGAAAATATTTGCAAACCGCCTCTGATAAGGGGCTAATATTTAAAACACGTAAAGAACTTGTACAATTCAACAACAAAAAAACAAACAATCCAATTAAAAAGTGGGCAGAGGACCTGAACAGACACTTCTCCCAGGAAGACATACAAATGGCCAACAGATATATGAAAAAATGCTCAACTTCACTAGTTATTAGGGAAATGCAAATCAAAACTACAATAAGTTACCACCTTATACCTGTTAGAATGGCTGTTATCAACAAGATGAGGGAGAACAAGTGTTGGAGAGGTTGTGGGAAAAAAAGGAACCCTTATACACTGCTGGTGGGAATGCAAACTGTACAACTGCTATGGAGGACAGTGTGGAGGTTCCTCGACAAATTAAGAATAGAGTTACCATATGATCCAGCATTCCCCTTCTGGGTGTCTATCAAAAAATTTGAAAACCTTAGTCCACAGAGATAGATGTACCTCAGTGTTCATCGCAGCACTATTTATGGTTGGCAAGTCATGGAAACAGCCAAAGTGTCCTTCGATAGATGACTGGATAAAGAAGTGGTACATTTATATAATGGAATACTGCTCAGCCATAAGAAAAGGTAAAACATGGCCATTTACGATAACATGGATGGACCTTGAGATCATTATGCTAAGTGAAATAAGCCAGACAGAAAAAACTCCAAGAACCATATGACTTCACTCGTATGTAGAACATACAATGAAAAGCAACCAAGGAATTAAAAACTCATGGACACAGTCAATAATTTAGTGGTTACCTGAGTGTAAGGGGGAAGTGGGTCGGGGAATAGAGAGGGGAACTGTAGTATAAGGTGATGGAAAAAGAACTGACTCTGTGTGGTAAAATATATATCACAACACATGGATGATATATATTGTAGAATTGTTCACCTGGAACCTATGTAATTTTTACTAACCAATGTCACCCCACTAAATTTAACAATAAAAAATGTTGCCTTAAAGTTGACAGAGTCAGATGGGATTTAATCATTGTTTTGGGTAATCATTTACCTCTTAAAATTGATCACATTTGGAGACCCAACAGAACCTACTTCTAATACCTCTTTTTAAATGTATATACAAATACCACATCTCCATGGCATGTGTGTGGAAACCCCTCTTCGTCAATGTGTCTGCAAAAGGAACTTTGAGGACATGCTAAAAACATTTTTCTAATTATCTGCTGTTTAGAAAAAGTCCTGTACTTTGTGGAAGACCCTAGAATTCTGGAGCTAGTGGGCAATCAGGTAGGTAAAAAAAATTGAAGTTTTCAGATATCTTATTCACTGTTCCAGTTCCTACAGTTTGCTGTGATGGGGCTGATGTGTTTCTAGTGTATGAGAAGGCAATGTTCTACAGTAGAAGTACAAGAAAACTTGCTTTAACTGAGCCCGAATATTTATGGAAGCAGAAATATTTTGGTGTAATCAATTATAATGCTAACTTCTTCCATTTACATTTTCTTGGGGAAAATTTCAGAGATTGTGGTCTTAATTTTAGTTGAAACTATTCTTTCATGGCTAGAGGGAGCTGAATTTTCAAAGTTTTCTTTCCATTTGTTCAGGAATCTCATTTTTATTTTAGCAATATGTGTAATATCTGCAACCATGCAAAAGAATGAACATGATTAATGTGTTTACTAGAACATATTGGTGTTTAATATGATTTTCTTCTTCCCATTGGCAAGCAAGGGTGAGGAAACCTTATATAACTTTGTTTAGTCATCTAGTTTATTTATTGAGTTTTACAATAATCTACACCTTTTTTAAAGAGTGAAGATTCATGCTATCATAATTGTATCTTGGTACAATTCAGGTGCCTAAGGAGCTCAGGCTGCTTTAGCAAATTGAAATATCAGAACTAGATGTCTTATATTGGACTATGGACTGGTATGCCATTGTCTGGGTGCTGGCATCTGTGTGTCTAAGTTCCTTTTCTCTCTGAACATTAAATATTGTCAACATGAGCTATAGTCCAGAGGGTGAGCTGTTAATCTGGGATAACAAGGAGCACTTAGGAGCATCTGGAGCACCAGCATCTACATAGCAAGTGTGAAACTTTTATTTTTTAAATGTAGGTTTCAGACAATCTCTTGCCATCTTGATTTACTCCTGAGTAAGGGGATTCTAATGAAGTCACCATGGGTGATGAGGATCAATCGCACAGTCCTCTCTTGCAGGGACTATTCCTGCTGTGTGGTTACAAGCTGTGCAATTGCTGTCTTTGTCTTTGGTATCTGCAGGGAAACACAATTGGAGAAAAAAGTGAGCTTCACCTTGGCAATTTCTCTCCCAGCAAAATGAATACAAGCATCTGATGTCATGACCTCTCTTCTGTTCCACACATTCAGCATGTTTGACAGTGTCAACAGCCATAAGTGTGGGCCCAGAGCACATCAGCAAGTAGATTAAAATGCTCTTTTGCACGGGAGAGGAGGCCTGTGTCTTGGTGGCCAGGGCAGAGGGCAGAAAGCATCAGTGGAGATGCTGTAGAAGCAGCCTTTCAGGGTGTGTCTGTGGATGCATGAATTATTGACATATTATATTCAGTAGGTTTTGTCTTTCTTTAATTTCCCTCTCCCAATCCTAGATTAACCAGGGATATGTGCTATCTTGTCAAACAGAATGGAAAACTTCGTTATTTAAAAACAACTCTTTTTCTTGTGTTGATTTTTGCAGTGATGAGCTTATTGAGGAGACTTAGGGAGGAAGAGAGAGAGATGGGTGTCTTTTAGGGAAACTAGTGAAAAGCAGAGAGGAGAGTGAAGCCTGATTCTTGGTACTGGAACTTCAAGGTTGGCAATGTTTGCTATGTCTGAGTTAGAACCACCTGCCCTCTATAAACCATGCAGCCTTGGACTCAGTGGTGACCAGTTTGGGGAAAGGAACAGAAGGATGTCCTGAACATTTTTGCTCTGTCAAAACTCCTGGGCTCTTTTCATCACTCTGTAGATGGAGAAACAATCCTAATGACTGATGGACTCAGAATCAGACTTAGTTTGATTTAAAGGAAATAAAAAGAGTGATATTTACAGGCATTAGGGTCTGTGGAATGAAATGCATCACAGTTGCCGTTCTAATTGTACCAATTGGGAAAGGCCCTGAATACTGATGACATTAGCACAAATGAAGAGCTGGAACTTGCAAAGTTTTTAGTTGAAGAAATCGAACCGATAGGAGTGAGAAGAATGTTACTTTATATATGACAAAGGCCTTACATTGTCATTAATATTGCAGGTCAGTGCTTTGGTGGTGGTGTTGGTGTGGGGGGGATTCTTGTTTTATTTTAAGATTTTTAGTAGGGTTTATTCTGAGGCTTAGAAAACTCAGGAGAATTAGGCCTCCCAGACAAATGCATTTGCCTTGACGAAACACATTTGCAATAGCTTTCCAACAATGGCCTGGAGACTACTCCCAATTCACATTGGACTTTAAAAAAATATATTTTTTATCCTATTTTGAAAATGGACCAGGTTTGGGGCACTAATTCACATAGCTACCACACCTACTCTTTCTGCCTAGAGAGTAAGGAGAATGAATGGGTCAATCAGATGACATATTTCCATCCAATTTCAAGGATAGAATGTGTTCATTTTCTGACTAATGGCATGTCATTTTCCAGAAGCCTTTGGTCGCAAATTAATCCTGAAATCAAAACAGATTTTCCGGGGAGCAATCTTCCATCAAGTATTGATTTTTTTACACTCATGGAGTCTGTACTCCCTAATTTAACCTGACAATGTTTCTGCACAATGGCCTGGGAGCACCTTGGCAGCTTGCTGAAGGAACTTTTACTGTCTTTTTCTTTCTGCAAAGTAGTAGGGAAAATACCCACACCACCTAGCCCAGGCAGTCACTGGGGGACATTTATGACTTGATACTTCACTTCTGGTGATTTGGAATGGGCAGGAAGCTGCCTTCTAACTTTTACAGCAGTGCTGGGAAAGAGAGCTTTCCCTTGCTGAGACTGTTCAAAGGAACATTTTTTAAAAACTGCCAATATTAAACAAATCTAATATATTGTTCAGTCTTGGCCAATGTTTTCAAATGATGCCATCTTGCTGTGCCCACTGAACATGAGAAAATGAGAAAGCATTTTCCAAAGGGAGGTTTTTGCTTCTGAATATCTATAAACTTTGCTGCCCTTTCCCACTTTTGTTTTCTCAAAGGTGCTTTTGAATTCCTATATTCCTCAGTCCCTATCTGATTCTTGTGAACTCAGCAAAGATTCTTGAATAGTGCTAGGTTTTAAAAGGGGCCTTAAAGAGCCGATTATAACCTATCCCCCTACTACAATGAGCTTAAGGTTTTGAAACAAGCACATTCCATCTGTGGTAAAGAATAAAAACTAGAAAAAATGAACATGGGTTAGCATGCTATTGGGAATTTGGAGTGAAATTGGGACCACATCTATTTGGGGAAGACTGGAAATAACTTTGAGTTGGGCCTTGAAGGGTGGTGTGTCATGGACTGTTGATAAATGAATGGTGAATGTCTATGTTTGTTCTTATATCTCTTAGCTTCCTTTGCAAGTGGGTTGACATTATGTGACCAGTTCTGACCAATGGACTGTAAGTAGAAGAGACATGAGTCACTTTTAGGTGGAGGCAATTGTACCTCCTCACTCACTTCCCCTGCCACAGTGACTGGGTAGAGGAGACACTAGCTCTGCAAAGCAAAGAATATGTGTGAGCAAAATCTTAACTTTTATGTTATAAAACCACTAAGAAATTTGGGTTTATTTAATATCATAGCATAGATTAGCTGAACTAATACAGAAGGGTAAAATTACTTAATAAGAAATGATGTCAAAATCCAGAGTGATGTCATTCAGGAGACTCAGTTATAGATAAGAATTTTGATTGACCCAAGAACTCTAAGCTCATTAAAAGTAGGTGCTTAAGCAGCTCATAAAAACCAGTGTTAGGTTTTAAGTGAAGTTATCTTATACTTACTGAGCTATTGTTTGAATAGAAGGCATGTACATTTATTTCAGATGGAAAATAGAATCAATAAACTGGATGCATAATGCATTAAGCAGTCTTAGTGAGTCCCTGAGGCATAGGTATGCTAATAGATTAGTGTGGCTTAGAAGTCATATTCTTTGCATTTAACATCTTTAACCTAAAGAAAAATAAACTTATCATTAGTGCATTAATTTAACAGGTACCTGGAGAGACAGAAGAAGTAGAGGTGAAATTTTGGCCCTTGGAGAACAGTCTGGTTGGGGAAGCAAGATTCCAAGCACTGTATGGGGTGATAAAAGAAGGAAGTGAGGAATGATCATCATGGAGAGTAGCAAGTTGGAAAAGGCTTTCTGGAAGCTGAGACCTGGGTCTGGGGGGAAGTATGAATTATATATTTGTGGAGAGGAGGTGAACAGAAAGTTTCACTGAAGTGAGTGAAGGACTGAGTGTCCTGAAGTTGCTGATGGATGAAACTTATGGAGAGTGTGTGTAAAAGCAGTCCCACATGTCCTAATAAAGGAGTGAATCTAAGTAAAGAAAGAGTGGGAAACTCTCTTTCTCAATTGTTCCCCCAGTATTAGTTGTTTCTCGCTGACCTGGAGATGTTATAAAATGTGATACATGGTTGGCCATGATCATGCTGCACTTTAAAGAGAGGCTATCTTGCCCATTAAATTTGAGCCTTCTTTTTCCTCTCCATTGATTATGCATTAGGTATTGTTGCTTGGGACAGCCATAAAATTGTTCAATTAGGCCAATTACATATTTTAAACAAACCAAAAAGATGGCCTTACCAACACATTCTGTTGCTTTTTGGTCCTGGGACCCTCGGGAGCATAGTTGCTTAATATGTAAAGTAAGAACTAAATTAAGCGAGATAATTTATGTAATGCATTTAGTATAATATTGGCATATGGTAGATTTTTAATCATTGATAACATTATTATTACCAATCTGTTGTTTTCATTATTAAATCAGAATGCATTTGTAATCATAGAGGAAACTCCTTTAGTTTCTGAAAAATGAAAATTGACTTGTCTTTAACTGTATCAGGTCATATTTATTTGCCTTGCTGGAAATCAAACATCTCAAACTGTTGAGAACAAAGCTTTTAACAATTCCCTTTCTTTGCTTTTCCCTTTCTTCTGTCATCAAAATAAAGAAGTTATTTCCATGTGGTCCACAAATGAGAAATGAATATATTATGTTAACTTATGTTTAATAATTTTTGGAAATTATAAGTTTTCAAAAAGGGGCAAAATACAGCAATTATTATTTTGGAAATTCTCAGAGACTCCATTTTCCTGTCTTAGTGCTTTCAGGGTGGGAAATTGTTCAGCTCTTTCACCTCTTTTTTGTTCTTTAACAGGGAAAGATATAATTATTATCCCCAATTCTCTTCTTTATTTCATTTCACTTTAGTAACAAAACGTTCAATTAAGAAAATAGATCAAATGTCATTTGGAGAACTGAACAATATAACATGAATTTTGAGGAGGTTAAACTGTATAGGTTGTAACAAGTGGTCATACCAAATCCCTTGTGTTTGAAACAGTGATTGAAATAGCACATTTCAACAGCTTACACAGATGTTTAATGGAAGAACTTTTTTAATTCCTACCAACAAAAGTTCTGTTCAGTGAGGCAAGTGGCACCTTTTTTTCCCTTAAATTAAAAAAAAATAATCAAAGTGGGTCTGTACATTAGTAAAGTGCTTTAACAACTTTCACTATGCACAATTCACAAAGTGCTCTATTATATGCAAGTGCTATGGAGGGAAACAGCAATTTTCATAACTAAATTTCAAATTTTATCCTTAAAAAACATATCGGTGATTCTACTGAAATAAAAAATTTTAAATTTGAGTGAAACCACTTTCTGATTCTCAAATGATGGTAGCATTTTCTTATATTTGTGGTTTGAGCTGTGTTTTCACTTCAAAGCAGTGAGACTAACTAATTATTCCTTTGAGCTTATGTGGTGGGGGAAGTTTGCAGAAAGGAAAACACTGTTTTTTCGGGGGGAGTGTTTGATTTTTGTTTTTTTCTTTTCCAGGACTCCTAACAATGAGTAATTGTCAAAGAACACAGGTACAACATGTGTCTTCATTGCCCATGCAGACCTTCATGTTGGGAAATTCTAGAAGCCTCTGAAAGCTTGAAAGTTGGAGAAGTTTTGCTCTGTGTTGCCGTTAGAATGGATACCTTGCACCAGTACTGGGGGCTGGAAGCCCATGTTCTTGGATGAGAAGCACTTTAGAAATAAGGAGTGTATAATAGATATGATATGGGCCTTTTGGGGAAAGAGTCAGGGCTTGGGCTTAATTTCTAATAACATTTTCTTAGGTAAGTTACTTAAACATTCCAAACTTTATTTTTCACATGCTTATAATGGAGATGATAACATCTCCTTCATGGGGTTGTTGTGAAAATTAAATGCACATAAGTGCATGTACACACAATTTCTTCTTCTTCTTCTTCTTTTTTTCTTAAACTCTTAGGTCAGTTCCTGGAAGGAAGAGTTTAATAAGTAGCAGTTTTATTCTTATTAAAGCTAAATAGATTTGTCCAAACTTCTAAGGTGGCACACAGAGAAGGAAGTGTTATACTCAGATAAAAAACAAAAATTCAAACAGAGAAATATGATTGCCTAAGGTCTGGTACTCAGTTAAAGTAGAATGGAAAAAAACAATGTTTTAGATTCTCTTGGCAAGATCCCTTCTGTGGGCATAACGGAATACAGGCTCATTTGTCTTTCCTATTTAGTCATTGAGAACAGAAATAATTGTGGGGAGAATTATTTCTTCCCCACCTCAAGACCTTAGTCTAGAATAGAGAGTCTTCTTAATATATGTATTTTTCTTTTTGAACATCTGCATTAAGTACAACTCATTGGTCACTGGTAGAATCTAGTTGCATTTAGATTGCTGAATGAAACCAGGTAGAAAAAAATGAAATTCTGTATGAAAGTTTGGGATCAATTGGATTGTGTGTATTTCAAAGAGTATAATCTTATGGTCAGAGGAATGAGTAGAGGGTTTAACTTTGGATTTTGAGAACTTAAGAGCCATTTAAAAGGCAATAACACATAGAATTGACTTGCATAGTTCAGAAACCGGGAAAAAAAGAAAGAATCAAAACTTGGTATTTTAATTTGACATGGGTATTTATTTTTATGGTTTGAGAGAAATTTAAAATGCATGTTTTTTTAAAAAATAACTTTATGGTCTGTTTTGTTCACTTTTACCTAAAAGATTCACCTATGCTCACTAAGTGGTAGATAATGATCATTTGAAATAAGGAGATTTAAAATCCTACATAAAACTATGTGGCCATGCCGTAGGAAAAAACATGAAAAAATTTTGTGAAGGTTTATACTGGAACATGAAGAGATGTGAACCAAGAAAATATACTTTAAGAAAATAAAAAGGCCAATAGATCTAGGTTTCATGTTATCAATATGTACAATATTTACACAACAAAAAAACCTTGCAGTCGGAGTGCCCCTAAGATGTTGCATTGTAATTTGGGGATTTGGGATTTTTTTTTTATTAAATAAAATTTTCCTAACAAGATTTGGTTGACTTGAGCAAAATTTCTGATGTGCAATGGGAAAATAAGAATCTCAAGCAGTTAGAAAGCAAATCATTTTTGTGGATTTAATTGCCATCGACAGAAAAAGACCATTGGGCTGGAAGGATAATCATCATTCAGCCAGAAGTCATTATATAGTTTGAAATTAAGGAAAAAAATTCTATTAAGTTAAAAAAAAGCTGGAAAATGCAATCAAATCAGGAAAATATTTAATTTAAATTGCTTTTTTAAAATTTTATTTTATTTTTTTGGTCAGTGACTTTTTTCACTGCAAATGTGACATATATGACCAAAAAAATCACATGTCTAGGCCAGGTATAAAGTGATATTTATTGATAAATGTCAGTCTTGAGAGAAAAATAATGGACCTACTGCTTTTACGTTTATTGCATTTCCATTCCAAGCCAATCTTTCTTCCTTCCTTCCTTTCTTTCTCTTCTTTTTGTCTTCTTTCCTTCCTTCCTGCTTTCTTTTCTTTTCTTTTCTTCTTCTTCTTTTTTTTTTTTTTTTTTTTTTTTTTTTTTTTTTTTTTTTTTTTTTTTTTTTTTTTTTTTTTTTTTTTTTTTTTTTTTTTTTTTTTGCCATGGCTTAAGAAAACACTGGTTTATCTTACCTATAGGCCCAGGAAAGCCATTCCTGGGAAGACATTTTGATCCAACAGTTTACTTGTAAAGGAATTCAGAAAAGATCACAACAGGAGGAACTCTCTGAATTCTTCAGTTGGACCAAAGCTCGGATGAAGGTGTCTGTTTCTCCTAGGTGAAGATGCCGTGATGGCTTGGCTTGGTGTTTATGGAGCCTGCTGTGTCTTCAGTTTGCCTTGCTTCTTCTTCTCCCTTTGATTGCTTTGTAAATGTTCTTTCAAAGCCTGTTCACTGCCCATTGCAGACCACTCCCTCCCAACCCTCAACCCTGCCTCTGCAGGACCATGGTAGGTAAGGCTTTTTCAGGAGAGCCATGCAATTAAAAAAATTGTAAAATATTGATGTAGACATGGTCTGAATTTGCATGAGTTTTTCCTTTTACCCCAGAATCTGAACTGCAGCATCTTCTGTATCTGTATCCATGGATCTAAGTGAATCCCTGGACCAACATTATTTTAGCTATTTAGTATATCTTTTTGAAATCTCTCTCTCTCTCTCTCTCTCTCTCTCTCTGTTCTGGGAGATATCAAGTCATATCGTGAGGTGATTTATTATTTTATGTACTTGTTCATTCATTTATTCATTTTGCTTTTTACTAGGCACTTGCATTGTTGGAAATAGAACGATTGTTAAGAAGGAACTATTGGTTCCAGCTGCTCTCCCGTGGACCAGTAGCTTGTGAGCTGTGCTTGTCCCAGGCCTGGGTCTGCCACTCAGAGGTGAGGCGGTTCTCTGATGCAGCCCGCAGCCCCTAGGCAAGGCACTGGGAAGGGGCCGGTGCTAAACTAGCATCCTCAGTCTGGCGGGCAGCAGACAAAGCATGTCTACGTGCTACAGAACGCCTACCCGTTAGGTGGGGTAAACGCCTGCTTGGCAGCGAGCATCCTCTTACTGTCCATTGCATGGTGACTGTTCTGGGAGTCCCCAGCCACGCACCTGGCTTGGTGGGTCATTATGGAACTTTCCTCAAGGACCCATCAGTTCCTTAATGGGAAACAGCTTAAGCCCTAGGAGTCTGAATTCTTCCACTCAAAAACCTTGCTGCTGCCACCCATTGTTGTGCAATTCTAACCAAAACCCCACTTTGCAAGACTCGTCTGGAATCAAACTTCTAGTTCTGTTGATTCTGACCTTGGTGTCACACCCCCAGCCACTGCTAAAGTTTTACTGCTGCCAGCATTACGCTCAGCTTTGTCCTATCTACAGGTTGTGTCAGTAATGTTTGGGAGTGTAAGACAAGCAGATCCACACTATGAGGCTTAATGCTTCTTGTTAAAAAGAAGAAGGAGAAGGAGAAGGAAGGAGAAGGAACTATTATTAAAGGCTCTGAGTCCATCTATCGTAGGCCCAGAATTGCTCAATCTTTTTGCTCCTCATCAAGACTCCTTCCACCCCTGATGGGTACTCTAGCATGTTTTCCCTCATTCCCGTCATTCCTGTCATAGGAATGCAGGTCAAGAATTTGAAGTTAGTATTTGGAGATGAGGCAAGAAATTGTTGAAGATTATATTTCATAACCTTTATTTTGTCCATGAAGTGGGAGGCAAGTTCAATGCCTAGAGGCAGCGTAAAGATTTAGAAGAGTAGTCAAGGTTATTCTAGCTCCACATTTCCTTTTTCACTAGGTCCAGCAGCCCCTCAAAAAACCCAACAAGAATTAATATTTCAGGAATTACCAGAGTGTCTTCCATATGCTCAGGGACACATTCATTCCATGACGTTAGGATCTCCATAATACCCTCTGGGCACTGCATGTTTCCTACCAGTGGCCCCAGTGGGTGGCTGCTGCTGCACATCAGGTACAGAGGCCACTCCTCTGACCCTATGCTGCTCTTCTGGTCTGTGGTGCTGCCCACTTCTTCTTCTGACCTGGCAGTTTCCTGCTGCTGGCTCTTCTGAGGGTTCTTCGTTAGCATGCTCCAAAGCCTTCATGGGCTTCAGGATGAAGAGAAATAATTCTTTCAGTTTTTATTTCCTTGTCCCTTTATATAGATGAATACCCAGGGCTGGCTATTCTCAGAATCCTTACTATATTCCAATGACTAAGTCTCTGGTACTAGGTCAATATCATTGTACCTTACAAGACTTACTTGAAGGCATCTGTAGATTCCATCACCTCTCGCCTTGCCTCACTACAAAGTCTAAAACTCAGCTATGGACACAACCTATATCTCCATATCAGCAGTTTTCAGAAAATCCTCTTCTAATAGCTTCCCCAACATATCCAGATAGGCCAGAACACGACATCATCAATTCAGGACTTAAGTTAAACTCCATGCCAGGAAAGTTTTAGAGCAGTGTCTAGGGAATAAAAAAAATCTACCAGACTAAGAAAAAGCTTCAACATTACTGAACTCCACTCATTGTTCCATGGAGACTGGTGACCTCCCATTGAACTGGTACCTCTCAGCATCTGTCTGTAATTTTTCCAGCAGTGTTGGGTATTTCAGGAAGAAAAGAGAGGTTTGAATTGAGCCTGGGTTGAGGAAGAACAGGGCTGGTAAGACAAAGAATTACAGAGTGAGGGGACTGAGAAAGTTTGTGAGATTGTTATTGGAGTGATTTATTAGCAACCTCAGCTGGAGGAAGGAGAGAAGGAAGGAGAGTCTGAGGAGTTTATAAAGTCATTTGTTTTGCAAGCATTTATTGATCATCGACAATGTGCCAGGCAGGTACAGATGCAGGTTCTGAGAAAACTGTCCTTGAGAAGTTTACAGGCTAATTGGAGGGGTAATTAAGTATACACTATAGCATGTTAACTGCTATATGAGAGCTAGAGGAATAAAGAGGAGGAGCATCTAACTTTGACTTGGAAGATTAATGGAAGGAAATTATACCTACACGGAGACCTGGTAGGCAAGAAGGAGTTAGCCAGGAGAAAAGAGAGGAAGGTATATGCCCTGGCAGGAGGACCAGCTTTGGTAAAGACTTGTAAATGAGAGGGGAAGAGGATGGCAAGATCAGTGCTGGTTGGCTGGAGCATAAAGGGCTGCAGAGGAGTAGTGAGGAATGAGGTTGAGAGGTAGTCAGGAACTGTATCAGGAAGGGACATGGGGTCCTGTAGGATACTTTCATGTGTGTCTACCCAGCCCAGTTCTTTCCCCTTCAACAATGACCATCGCTAAACTCTCTCACCATCAAAGACACAGCTCAGAATCCATATTTATGTCATGTTGACTGTGCTCCCTTGGATATAGCTGATTAGATCAGGATGGACAGTTAAGAATTACATGAGTAGTCCAGCATATTTACAGAGCAGCATATAAATCTGGTTTATAAAGAAATAGAAATAAATCAGAATATGCAGAAAGGTAGGTGAGAGAAAGAGAGAGAGAGAGAGAGAGAGAGAGAGCGAGAGAGAGAGAGAGAGAGAGAATTAATTGAGTAGCTATTTGCTTGTTTTTTGAAGAGCTTATATTAGTAACAAGGCTTGTGCCCTGGTAATGAATTCTTTCTTTTTGCACTCAATCTAGCTCAAGCAGGTGAGCGGTTCTTGCAACCAAAGGACTAGGCTTACCAGGGAGAGTAAATGAAAGGAAAGTGCCTAGGACAGAAGTCTGTGGAATGGCAATGTGAGTAGAGTTGTTTTATGTTTCAAATAGTCGATCATAGACTTTTCTAACCTAGGCTGCAGTTTCCTTGGCTGTACAAATGACTTCAACTCTTACTGGGCTTTTAATCCAGTTCAGGGTTCATAAAACTATTGCTTGTGGGCCAAGTCTAAGCCACCACTTATTTTTGTAAATAAATTTTATTGGAACTCAGAGACACACGTTCAGTCACATGTTGTCTATGGCTGCTTTGACTCCATAGAGGTGAATTGAGTAGTTGCAACAGAAGTGATATGGCCTGCAAGACCTAAAAATATTTACTGTATGTCCCTTTATAGCAAAAATTTCTTGACCTTTGACTTAGTGGATTCCTCTCAGTTCCATGTAGCCATACCCACAGTTCTTTTCTAGACATAATCTTTAGAATTTTCCATAATATTTTTGCATTGTCATCCCCATGACCACTACTTTTTCTCTCACCCTAATTGTTCAGTAACTTTAGATGTATTATCCACACTTTCCGTCTCTATTGACTGAGATGTTTTTCTTCCAGTAGAAAGGATTTTTCTAGGCACCACACTTTACTGGACCTTTACTCTGAGGCATATTAATCCATTCAATTTTTTTTGGGGGGGGTGGGGGCGGATGTGGTAGTTCCCTGGCTGGGAATCAAACCCAGGCTGTGGCATTGAAAGCCCGGAAGTCTAGCCACTACACCACCAGGGAACCCCCTTTTCAATGGTTTTAACAATGAATTGACAGCAGTGTTCTTGAACTGATCCTTATCTCAAGACTGAGTATTATTTGGCTTTCATTGCTCAGAGGGCTTCTTTCATTTGAGGTTGAACTGCTTTCTTCTTTCAGTTTACGAGACCCCGAATTTCTGCACTCTTTTCTCACTCAGTCTTACTTGTACACTTGCAGATACCTTTTTGAGCTTATTTTCTTCTTGTGGTATTTTGTCAATAGCAGCCAACAATAGCTAATAAGTACTTCTAATGTTCTGTTTTCCAACCATTTCCCCAGAGCTGCAAGTTCATTAAGAATATTATTTGCCTTCCAAGTAATCAGTGGTGATAGTTTTACCCATGTTGCACTACTTCTTGATGTATAGCATTTTCCTGTTAGCCTCCAACAATTGATTCCTCAACACACTAATTGCCTGCTTAGCCAACTTTGCATATTTGAGGTGTTTATTATGGTACCACCTCACTTCTAGGTACCATTGAAGCTTATCCATCAAAAGCCACCAGAAACACACCTAGAGTCAAACAAAATTACATGTATTATTCAGCAAGGGAAATTGCACACCAGGGGAACAATGGGTAGGTGTCTTGGAAGAGGAGTCAGGAGAGATTTTATATAGGACTTGATTTTGTGCTGGGTGATGTTGGAAAGGGTTTAAGTGAGAACTCATTCCAGGCTTTCAGGAGTTGGGGGACAATTCAATGATTGGGATTCTCACTCATTTTTATCTAGAAGATGGGAGGAAAAAAGTGAAGCAAAGGTTGTCATTGATTAAAAAAAAAAGCTGTGATCACTTGTGTGGAGTAGTTCTGAGTCCTGTCAATTAAGACATCATGGAAAGACAAGGGAACCCAAACACAAAGAGCTGGTGGGGAACAGTTGCTGCCCCACACTCAGAAAGGACTCAAAGTACACTCTTGGAATAGAGACGCATCACCTTGATCAGAGGAACTGCAGAGAGGAGCACAGAGGAGAATTTCCCATAGGGCCATGAAGGGGGGGGTCACAGAAGAGAGTCTGCCTAAGCCCCAAGCCCAAAGCCACAGAGCCATGAACTATCTTATCTGTTATCCCCGCTCCCTTCTCCTGCCTCACTCTGGGCAGAAAGCAATAACTACTGAGTTGGAGAGAAAGGAGCAGAAGGACCAGTTTCCTTCTTGACTGAAAACTCCCAGTCAGAGGAAGATCTGAACTGGGGGAAAGGAGAAGATTTAATGTTAAGTTAGTTACTAAAGTGAGTCTATGTTTACAATGTGAGGTGATTGATGTTTGCCCCCCAAAAGCAGGAATTCAGAGGGCCTCCAAGTGCAGAGGGAGACTATTGGAAATGGTAGTGAGGTGGTATTTGTCACAAATACCTTATGCTCACCATCTGGTGACTCATTGTGTTTACCAGAACATGAGCCTTACCGGGATAGAGAGGTGCTCTTTGTTGTGTAATGCTATATTTTCAAATATAATGTGTGGAAAGTAGTGGGCAATAAGCAAATATTACCTAAATGAATGAATCAATAAATTGTTCCCCTAACCCCTTAGACTTTTCTTATTTGTATTTATAGTTATAGTAGTTGTATCTTTGGCTCTGGCAGTCCATTCCAGGACTAGGTTTCTACCAAGAAGGAGATACTATTTTTATTATTGGAGGAGCCAAGATGTTCTGTTCACTTAGACCTGGGTTGAGTCATCAACAACCCTTGCTAATCAGTTACCTGAGATGGTTGCACTGAGAGAGTTCTGAAATTTGCACCTAATTCAACTATGGGCTACCCAGGGAGCCTTGACTATGTTTCTTCTGAGTCTAAAGTTAATTAGGTCCAGCCTATGAATTTTCCCTAAAAATTTTTCTATCTATGTTGCAAGTTTCTCAATCTTGGTTACACATTAGCATTGCCTGGGACGTTTTCAAAATATGTCCATGCCCTGGCCCCACTCAAGACCTGTTAAATCAGGATCTCTGGAGGTGTGATGCAAGAATATTTTCACTCGTCTCTTTGAAAAGAGTAGAGAATATTTTAGGTCAAACATGTGGTAAGTTCTTATGCGATGTGAGCTATTTTCTGGTAATGCATAGTAGGACTACATGTTGGCCCATGGATAGGGTTGCCAGAAAAAAATACAGGAAGTTCAGTTAAATTTGATTTTACTATAAAACAAATAATGCTGTTGTTTTTATGCTCTTAATGCTGTTAATGCTGTTGATACTATTATACCAGGCATGCTTAATACTAAAATATTATTAATTGTTCATCTGAAATTCTAACTTAACTGGGCTCCCCATATTTTAATTTTCTAATCTGACTATCTGGAATGAGAAATTAAAGAAATAAAATAACTGGTCCTTCACTACAAATTTTCTGAAAAGGGCTGGGTTGAAACACCCAAATGCTTAGGATTGTTAATTTGGGAGGTGGTTCTAGGCAGGGTTGTTGACTGGAAATAGCAGAAATTTGCTCTGGTTAATAGAAGCAGGAAAAAAAATGTGTTGGAAGGAACCAAAGTAATTAACTCATAGAATAAATGGGAAAGATATAGAACCAGGTCAAGAAAAGGAAGGAACCAAGGGTGCTGGAAAGCTAAGTGCATAACCAAGGCCATGTTGCAGAAGGGTCTGGTTAGGGAGTGCCTCTGGGACCACTGGCTCTTTGCGTGTCCTTGGTTGACTCTTTGCTCTGTCTCTATCAAAGTGTCTAATGATCTCTGTACTTCTAAGTTACTCCTTCAAGGTTTAAAGTCCCAGGTAGGAGCATCTGAGCCACCTCACCTGGTCTGTGAATCTATACCCTCTGGCTGCCAGAGTGGGGAGAGGAAGTAAGTAACCTCTGAGCTCTCAGTGGGAAAAAATTCCCTAAAGAGGAAAAAGTTTTGAATTGGGATAGCAAGAAATGAGAAATATCCACTGAGTACTAAAGTGGACTTCTCAGAATCCTGGCAGGTGTGAAGAACCAGCATGCATCTGCGGGAGTTAGAAACTCTGATTCTTCATCTGCACTGTGCCATTAACTGGCTGGGATCCTTAGACGTCACTCAGCGTCTCTGAACCTCCTCTGTTTTCTCTATTTTTTTTTATTGTTAAACTTATTGGGTTGACATTGATTAGCAAGCATTACATAGGTTCCAGGTGTACAATTCTACAGTGTATTGTCAACCTGTACTGTTGTATTACAACTGCCAATACGTCTATTCCCCCATGCATGCCCCATGACTTCCTAAGGCAGGAGCTAAGCGTGGACACCACAGGGGCATAGAATACCTCACATCACCCTGTATGGCTCCAGAGGATGGCTGGTTAGTCAATGACAGGTAAGATTCCTCAAGGGAGGAACAACCTAAAACAGGCACAGTCGCATAGGGGCCAACAGGAGAGAGCTTGGGCTCTAAAAAGGTGAGGCACAGCCCCTCATCCTTTCTGAGATTAATCATCAACCCCCTGGCTACCTTGTGTCCCACGCTGCTCCCATAGTGACTTGAAAGAACAATATCGGTCATGTGCCAACAGGAATGATTTAGATACTGAGTCTACCCCCTGGGGTGGTTTTGGTACACTGAGTCCTTGGGGCTAAATGTTACTATAGAAA
>PVJL010011946.1:25915-40008 GCA_004026885.1 Lyroderma lyra | reverse complement strand
TTTTTATTGTTAGACTTATTGGGGTTACATCTGTTAGCAAGGATTACATAGGTTTCAGGCATATAATTCTACAGTGCATTGTCAACTTGATGTATAATAAGTTCACCACCTAATGTGACTTCTCTTTCCATCACCTTATATTTAGCTTCCCCCCCTCCTCTCCCACCCCCTCCCCTTTCTCCCCTCCCTAACCCACTCGTCCCCAAATAAACATTAAACTTCTATTTTGCTTTGCTTATCATAATTACCCTGATGGAGCTCAAATGTTGCTTGTTTCTATGCCAGAGGGGAAGAAAGCTTTAGCAGGTCTCCCATTGGGAATTAAATACTCTGACCCCAAAGCAACACACGTCATCTCCCTCATGAATCATTCATAAGAACTGGTTAACCACTCTCCATGTACTAGGGGATCAGATAGTGTGATCTTAAAAAGTACTAGAAAAATGAATAGTTGGGGTATTGGGTGAACAACCTAATGACTCCAACAAATAAAGAAAATGATGAGAGTGAGTGCAAGTAACTTTGTGATTGAGAAATTGAGGGAGTCCTGGAAAGTAGGAAGTGAGGGGAGGAGTAAGTTGGTGAAGGCTTGAAATGGTTGTTGGGAGATGGACTAATTAGGGAGTCAGAGAAAGACTGTAAGTGATGCTTAAACATCTGACTCAGAATACACATTGCAAATTTATGGTGACACTAATCTGCTGACTCCATGACTTTCTCTGATAATATTCATGACCCCAGATATGTATGGATGAGTCGTGTGGATGATTGATTGATATACGATGGGGTTGTGCTGGGCGTGCAGCAGAAGGACAAGTTTGCAAAGGAATTGAGAATATTAGTAAGCGTATGGTTAAATGACGAGTCATGTGATCTAGGCTAATAGGGGAGTTGATGTAAAGAAGAAGGGAGGGTTAGATTAGAGAAAATGGAGGAAAAGCAGGAAAGGTTAAATGAAAAATATTTTTGGCTAAGCATCTAAGAATTGCTGAGGTGAGTTTGTTAGGATACGTTGCGAGGGCATTTATCATATAACCCTACTTTCATGGCTATAAACCACAAGGACTTTTGTTATTCATTTGCTAAAAAGAACAGAGATCAACCATCTGAGAATAGATCCACTGACTCAGTGACATTAAGGACCCAAGCTCTATTCATTTGTCCACATGGCCAATCTCAGTGTACTGGTGTTTTTTCAGAGACTTGTCACCTCATAGTTGCAAGATGCCTGCCACAGCTTCGGGCACCATGTCCCCACACAAAAATAGAAATAGAGGATAGAAGGGGAGAGTTCTTTGTCCTTGCATTTTTCTCTGTATCACAGAAGAAAATGCTTCCTTTATGTCTGTTTGGTCAGAAGTAGGGCACAGGCCCACTTGTAGGCCAATCACTGGTCAAGAGCCATGGGGTTTCCCTGATTGATTTTAGATGGATCATTGCTCATCCCATGGGACTGGGTGCATGGCTGCCTGAACAATATTAGGGTTCTGTTATCAAGGAGGACAGGAGAAATTACTATTGGAAAACTGATAGTGACTGCCACAAATAGGGACCTCTCTTCTCAATGAATGGGAAGACGCCATGCTCAAGATGCAAAATTTTTATCATGTCTATTAAGATTGAAAAAGAGGGAGGGGGTGGGAGAGGAGAGAGGGGGAGCTAAATATATGGTGATGGAAAGAGAGGACATGTTGGGTGGTGAACTTATTATACAACAAGGTGACAATGCACTGTATAATTGTATGCCTGAAACCTATGTAATCCTTGCTAACAGATGTCACCCCAATAAGTCTAACAATAAAAATGAAATAAAAAAAGAGATTGAAAAAGAATATACATACAGGCTTTGATCCAGCTAAGAAATTTTCACCAAGGGGAAGGCATAGTAGTGTGTACAATTTGAATTCATTTTTACAGAAAGTTGACTTAGTACTCCAGGAAACCTAATGTTTTTGAGTGAAGCCTGCTGGTTGGAAGAACTTTCGCTGAGTGATGCATATGCATAGTTTCCCTCATGTCTGGTTGCTTGCTCTTCATTGAAATGACTACTGCAAGTCCAGTAAAATGCCTGTGTCATTGTGGAAGTAAAAATACCAGAATAATAAGTGTTCACTACCCTAAATTATATATAAACTTGTTTCCACGCTTAACTTTTTTTTCACAGAAATACTACAGGATATGAAGATACATTACCCAAGTTCAGGTTTTCTGTAAAGTATAGTTGACCCTTGAACAATGCTGGGGTTAGAGATGCTGACTCCCCACACAGTAAAAAATCCGCATATAGCTTTGACTTCCCCCAAAACTTAAGACATTCCTTAGTATCCATAAGGGATAATGGTTCTAGGACCTCCTGTAAAAAGGAAAATTGTGGGTGGACGCTGAAGTCCATTATATAAAATGGCGTACATCAGTGCATGTACACATCAGTGCTCTCTGCATCTGTACACTCTCAAGGGTGGACTGAGAACAGTATATTTATTGAAAAAGAAATTCATGTATAAATGGACTCATGCAGTTCAAACCCATGTTGTTTGAGGGTCAACTGTATTTGCGTTTATGTTCTCTGTCCTGTTAAATATTGCTTTACAAGTTCTGCAATATATGAGGGCTATCTGGAAAGAATTTAGCCATAAATGCCTCTGTTTTTCATATTACATGGCGGATACTTTCTGGACAGCTCTTGTATTATAATAATAGGGATGGAAATTTAGTTTGCTCTATTTTAATTCCTTTCTATTTGAATAAGAACAGTAAAGAATTTACCAACATGGTTCCAATCAATGGGTATTTATTTTGCAATTTTATTATGAATTATAATACAATTTTGGGGTACTTGGAATGTAAGCATAAAAGACCCACAGTGTTTACTCTCAAGGAGTAACTGCAAATGTCACTGCAAATGCTGCAGTGGTGGGCATAGGTAGTTATTTGAGTACAACTTCCTCTACCACTTGAAATGTATACTTTATTTGTTAAAGACTACAGGTTTTCTTTGGGTGTGCTATCATATCTTTTTTTATTACATATGATCTCAATGCTCGAACTAGTTTTAGGTTGCTTGTCCTTAAAACTGAATTTTTTCTTATCCAGGAATTTGTATCATCTCAATTACAATAACTGTTTGTTTTTTTCATGTTATTTTCTCTCTTCATAGATTCCAGGTTGTGAAATTGAATATTGACTTAAAAAATTACACCCTATACTCTCAGTCTGTAGGTTGCGTCTTTAATGTCCCTGAGTTTTAAGTCCATGAATCCTTAGTACTCCCAAATCTGACGAAAATGGACAGGACTCTGGGTTGTCACCCTGCATCACCCAGATACCCAGAAGCTATCAGCCAGCCTCTTGGGAACAAAAGATCATGCTAACAATGCTCCTTATGAATAATGAATTTAACTTTAAAAACAGTTGCTGTATTTGAAAAAATGAATTCTAGCTGATTACATTTAGTGTTTCCAAAAACTACATGTATGAATATGGGATCTTCCTGGGCACCCACAGCACTGGGTACATTGCTTTATTATTGCATTTGGTTGCTTACTTTTATATGTTCCCCAAAGGAAGCAATTTTTAAAGAGCTGGTGAAATTTTCATTGCCTGTGAGCTGGACACTTTAGCCCAGGCCCAGGAAGACTTCTTCAAGGTAAGGGCTACTTCTAATTTTCTTCGAATGTCACAGCCTACTAGCTATTTATTTTTGTTTGCTCAAGTACATATAGCTACCTTGATTGTGAAGAGCTGATTCTCCCCTCTAGCAGCTGTACATGTGTGTGCAAAGAAAATGTGTTTCTTTTACATTTAGCTGCCTAGCTCCTAGGCCCTGCTATGGGGCATCTGCTATGACACTTTTTTCTTAATTCAGGCAGTCTCCTGAAAATTGCTTGGCAGTCTACTGGTGGACCATGATAGACATCTTGTCTAGCCATGTTTCAGCCATTATTTCTTTCACGCCTTGTTCTGAGTGCCACACATGCCACATTTCAGTATTATTTGTTCACAATTAGCCTTATGCTTATGTACTGAAATTGTTGCAATGTGAACTGCTGCCCCAACCCATATGTTCTCCACCCCAACTTCTAGGCTAAGTCTAGGGAGACAGATTTCTTTGAAAATGATTTCCCGGCACTACTCTGAAATTTTCATTCAGCTCTAGCTTTATGCATAGGCCATATTTTCTGTTTCTTACATGGTGTAATTTTATGAACACTAATTAAGGTTATTTGATTCTGTGCTAGAACACTAGGGTCTACAATTTCATCATTAATGCTGTGCTCCTGTCTTCTGTCTTAGTCAGTTCAGGCTGCTATAACAAATGAACATAGACTGGATGGCTTATAAACAACAGAAATTTCTTTCACACAATTCTGGATGCTCCAAAGTCCAAAATCAACATGCCAGCAAATTCAGTGTCTCATGAGAACCCACTTCATGGTTCATAGATGGCTGCCTTTCTGCTGAACTTCAGGTAGAACTTGGGTCTCTTCAGCTCATTATAAGGGGCTCCATTCACATGACCTAATCACCCCTCAAAGGGCCCAACTCCTAATATGATCTCATTGGGGATTAGACTTCAATATATGAATTTGGACAGGGGAGAGGGACATAAACTTCAGTCCACACAACTATGTTGGCATTGCCTTCTATCATGCTGCTACTTCTGTGACCTCCCCAAAGGGTAAGACATTTGTCTGACAGAGTTATGTCTGTTTCTTGTGCCTGCTTCTGTGGCTCAAGCCACTGATGTCTTAGGTGGGTGATAGTTGTGGATTTTTGCAGGGCTGGCTCTGCCCCCTAGCCAATATGCTGGCCGCAGTCAGACCATAGACTGACAGCATAAGCCTTAATGGACGAGGGAGGAAAGCTTTCCTTTGTAGCAGCCGTATGAAGCACAGTGAGAAACTTCTCCATGCCACCCTCTCTACCTGCCCTCCCTTTCCACCCCTGCCTCATTCTACCCTCTCTACTCCTCCCCTTTTCCACCCTGCATAAATATTTGGTTGACCCTCCCACCAACTCTCTTTCCAAAATCAACCATCCTTTTGAGAAACTGATGTCTCAGAATTTTAGCAGATTTAAGTCTAAATAATATTATTTGGAGGTAAACATATGAAAGTTTGCTTTACGTTGTGTCACAGCTGTTTATGTGAAAAGTTATTTGTCAAATTTTTAGAAATATAAGCACATTTTAAATCAAGCTTGTCTATCCTGTGGCCTGCAGGCCACATGCAGCCCAACACAAATTTGTAAACTTTCTTAAAATATTACGAAAATTATGCATGGAATGTTTTTTAGCTCATCAGATATCGTTTGTGTTAGTGTATTTTATATGTGGCCCAAGACAATTCTTCTTTTTCCAGTGTGGCCCATGGAAGCCACAAGATTAGATACTCTGTTCTATATGTTGTAAGGGAAAGTTTTACCTAAAGGAAACCAGCAGTGAGATTTTTAGAAAGTCAAGATTTTCTTTTTTTGGATACAGATAATCACAAATTATTTTGTGAGTTTGGAGTTTAAAGACAGTTTCTATTTCTCTTTTTGTAATCCTTCAGTTGATGATAGTCTATTGTATAGAAATTGGGATTGTGTTTTTATTGTACTATTGGAGGTTATTTTCAAATTATGAGGCAGTAGTTTACAGTATTAATGTGAATTAATTCTCTTAATGAGTTAATAATCATGTCTGTGTGTGTCGCTCTCTCAAGGTAAATATACTTATAAATTACACTGAAATATAACTGTTGAAGGGAGGGACCATATAATTCTAAGTACTGAAGCAGACTGAAGAATTTTGAAGAATGAACGTCGTGATTGACAAAATGATTTGCAGATCTTGATTAGAATTTTCTCTGGGGAACTTTTTGTCTCTCAGTAACAGCTGGTTTGCATTTTTTTTTTTAAATGTGAATTTCATTTTTAAATTATAATGATTTCAGATTCTCTTAGCACTGTTGGTACCATCACTTTGTGCTTGGTAACCTATGTTTTATCTACCTAGGGGAATTTATTAGGAAGACAGAACCAATTATTTTCTAACTATTATTTTTGCCACAGTGCAATGGTATTTATATTACAAAACAAACAATCAAGTAAAACAACATATGGGCAAGCTCATTTAATCTGTCTAATATGAAATTCTCTTTTCTTCTTGATATTCTTTCTGTTATTTTTAATAATAAAATTGCTTAGACTGTTAAAGAAACTGGAACAGGAAGGATGGTTTCATATTTCAGGTCCTTAGACGTCCTGCTGCATTTTCCTGGTCTCTGATAGGCAAGGGTCTTGACAGATGACTGTTATCCACATAAATGAAATTAGTACTATGCTCTGGTTGAGTATGACTTCCTCCAACATGTAGTTTAGTTTGTCTCTTTTAAGTCCTGTAGATTTCAGAGACATAGAAAAATGCAAATAAAACCTAAACAATTCAAATAAAACCTAGTCCAAGGGTATCAATTGTTTGTCCCCTGAAAAGAACATGACTGATACAGAGTGAGTAGGATTCTCTCTGAAGTTGTTATACATCATCTTTGCTGCCTGGTTTGGTTTTGAGTTCTTCAGGGGAACATAAAGCCCAGAAACTAGCAATAGTATTTAGATTTGTTCTGGATTCCATTTGTGGCAATCAGAGCTTCTGATAGATCTAAGAATGACTAAAGCTTCTTATAGGAATACTATCCTTTCTGCATTTTTTAAGCGCAAGTGATAAATAATATTAATTATATGATGGTGGCCACAGAGACACACCACAGACTCCCTGAAATTCTCATTATTCTTAAGTAACCACAGAGAGGATTACTGTATTTTGCTATGTATAATGTGCACCCATGTTTTTGGCCCAGATGTTCAGGGAAAAATCTTTTGTTTTAATTTTTTAATTCAAGTTTTTATTTGCTTATATTTATGTGCTTGTTTTTTTGCATTATAAAAATTTTATTTATTTTTTAGCATATTATGGTCCAAGAAATTTTATGTAAGAAATAATTACAAAACACAAGAACAGATACAAGGTACACGAAATTTTATGTATAAGATTTTTTATGTAAAAAAAACCTTCATTATCATATTCCAGGGTATCATTTTGCGTATGGATAATGTTATTGATTTCTAGAGTTACACTCTTAACTCATAAGCATAAATAAAAGAATTAAAAACATTTCTATGGATACTGAATTAGTACTACCCATGTATAATATGTGTCATTATTTTTCCCTCACAGAATGGGGCAAAAATGTGCAAATTATATGTGGAAAATATGGTATTTAAAATCATTTTTAATAGGATAGTAGTACAACCCCAGTAAAACTTAAAAGATGATAATGGAATATTATAAACCAATGGGAAAGCAATAGATTAGTTTACAAACAGTATTGGGGAAATCAATTAAAGTTACTCTCTTCTTTCACCTCAGATATTAAAATAAATCCCAGAAGGGATAAAGAGTTTAATGTAAAATATGAACACATAAAACATGCAGAAGGATGTACAGTTGAATATTCTTATTCCTTTCAGGTCGGTAACAAAAATAACATAAGACTGGGTGGCTTAAACAACATCTATTTCTCATAGTTCTGGAGGCTGTGGTGTCTGGTGAGAACTTGCTTCCTGCTTCATAGATGGCTGTCTTCTCACTGTCTCCTCACTTGACAGAAGAGGAAAGGGAGTTCTCTGAAGTCTCTTTTATGAGGACACTAATCCCGTTCATGAGGGATCCACTCTCATGACCTAATTACCTTCCAAAGGGTCCATCTCCTAATACCATCACATTGGGGGTTAGGATTTCAACATGCAAGTTTTGGAGGAACACAAACATTCAGTCTATTGCACTGTTGAACTAAAGGGACAAATTTCTACGCATGAAAACCAATAGAAGAAATGATGCAAGAAAAATTGCATTGTTTGAAATCATACAGGGGTAGCACACAAATTATACTTACTTCATTACCCTTGATTTGTCGCTTCTATATATTTTGACTCTCCCTATTAGAATAACTTGTCACAATTCAACATTTATGAAATTATAGCAATGAAAAGCGAGGAAGAGGAAACATAAATGGAGGGGACAGGAGAGAAGAAGAGGAAATGAGAGCAGGAGGGTGGGGAGACAGCCTCTATGCCAATATGAGGTTAGCAAAGCAGACTAGAGGGTAAGTGAGAGGAGAGTTGGTGGGTGATGGAGGAGGTGGGGTGGAGCTAGATCTTTTACTTCAGCCTCTGCTATCAAGGAGTGGTTGCATCTTCCTACTGCATCTGTGTCTAGAACCCAAGACACTTTGTCCTATTCTCTGTTCCCTGTACGTTGCATATGTGTCCTCCTCTCTTGGAATTCTTGGTTGGCGCCTCTTTCTTAGTATTTCAGGCCTTGGACCTCTTCTGTATCACAAGTTGAGTCTCTCCTGGACATTCTCCTTCCTGGCTAAGCAGGCAAACTTTTACTCTGTAGAGACTCTAGACCCTGTCTAGCTCTGGCTTCCAGCTTGTCTTCCCAGGGATGCTGATTTTCCTGGTGTCATATATTGCCCATTTCCCTCAAACTGCAGGCTTTTGGCTTGTGTAACTTGTACTTTGTTTTGATGTTGGCCTTCTGGAGGGATTACTCTGAGGCCTTACAGATTCCTTGAAGTGAAGGCCTCTTGATATCCAGGTTAACAGAGAGCTTTGACTCTTTGTGGCCACAGATAATGCGTTTGGTTCTTTCTCTCCAGCTTGCTTCAGGTTGCCATCTTCCCTCTTCCTGTCATAGTGCTGCCTACAACTACAAGCAGCCTCACAAAGAATTGCAGACTACCTGGCTCTATCCCCAAGAGCTTAGTTTTTTCTCTAGTTATGCCATCCTGCTGCCCTAAGTGGGTGCTATCCTGGGAGATAGCAGTAACTGTAGAAGAGAGCAGATGGCCGTGAGGGAATTCTGTACCTTCTGAGTGACTAGTACCCATGAGTGCGGGCTTAACTATGCAAGAGATGGAAGGCACTAGTAAAGAGCAAGGTGTATATGTTCAATTGGCTAATGTAGTAATTCAGTGGTAATTGTTGATTCAACTTGCAAGACTTTTTTAGCTAATTAAACTTTTTTTTAGCGGGGGGTAGTTCCCTGGTTGGGAATTGAACCCAGGCTGCAGTGTTGAGAGCACCGAAACCTAGCCACTACACCACCAGGTAACCCCTTAATTAAACATTTTTAGATTTTGACTGTAGTATCTGGTGTGAACTAATTGTGCTTGAGAAGGGTATGGTCCTACAGTGCACTGGCCCAAAAGCACTTGCTCTTGGGTAGAACTGCTGAGATTTTAGGTTGAGTTTCAAGACCCAATTCCAGTGCCAGTCTTGAAAAATGCGTTTTTTTCATGCTTTTGCCAGGTGGACAACCTAATACTTCAAACCACTTTTCATGCTGGCAAATACTTTCTTTTATCTTCATTCTTCAAGACAAAAGCTATAACTCTCTGGTATTTTTGGACTGATTGAGAGAAGCTGAGTTGAGGTAAGATCCAGGGGCATTTCTTCTGAACAGAGAACTGGACATTTATGCTTGAACATTGCTAAGCAGTGTGCAAAAATCTAGCCAGGCCAGCGAGGGCTGTTCATGCTTCTTCAGAATTGTGTAACTGGCCCATCGAGAGTCACCCAGAGGTTCTTTCTGCTTCTTTCTGACCCTTTCTATACATTTTGTTTTTGCTTCTTCTAGCTTTCACTCCCTGACACTTCCTAACATACTGTGTTTTCTCATGAATACCTCTCCCTCACGGTAGTCCTTTTTAATTCTTAAGCATAACTTATTGTGAAACTTCAAGACTGTGGGTTTTCAGTTATGACTTGGCTTTGATCCTGGGCCAACACTTTTCTTTTGAAAGATCTAAATACATTAAAATTGCTGAAGGGATCCTCCCAACATTGACATAGTGAAGACAGAGTGTTGCTCCTTCCGGAAACCAAGATTACCAAGGAATCCTGATTGGCTTTCTGCCCAAAAAGATTGTTGTAGAGGTTGAACCACAGTGGCTCAAGTATGCACCTTTATCTAGTTAGCAAAGACTGAACATTTCAAATGGACAAATCATGATGAGTAAATGTCATAAAAGGCAAAAAGTTAGAAACCAGGTTGGGACCAAAGAGTAGAAATTCAGGCTACAATCAATGGCTCTTGCTTTTTTGTGACAAGAAAAAAATATGACTGTGTTGGCTGGAAAATTGGAAGTTCTCATACTTGGAAAAGTTATCCAAGTAGGCAATGGATAAGAATACACTCAATATTTCACTCTCTTGAAAATGACACCTGAGTGATAGTCATCCTCAGAGTTTGAGTTTTTGAAATTGTTTATGGGGCTCACATTATGAAAGTGTACCAGTTGATATGCTCCTCCCTGTAGTCTCTTTCAATATTTGGTTTGCTAATGTCTCTGCTTTCTAATGCATCAGCTAGCATGCATGTGAAAAGATAGAACTGTAAAGAATGTAAGCATGTATTCATTGACTAAAGCTACTAATACAGCTGCTGTGTGCCATATTGTAGTATTATTTGGCATTACTGTTGTGTGGTACATTGAAACTAATTTTTAAAAAGAGGATCTAAAATAGGTTTGGAACTGGAGAATTTCATCTGGTATTTGATTTACATGAATAGATTATAAATTCACATTAGAAGACAGAAAGCAATACTGAGCTGTAAAAATGTTGGAATATTGTTAAAACTGAACCACAAATCATGCTAAATTTAAAATCCAGGCTATGTGAGGGGTGGGGGTGGTAGATAGGACAAAGATATTCAAAAGAACCCAGACATGCTCATGAATGATTGTCATGTTGCTTCTTAAAATGCATGTGAGCTGATGGTGAAAAATCTCACAATTATTTTCTTAAGTTGTGACAATAGTTTCCCATTATACTTTATAGTAATAGTATTGGCTCCTAAAACACATTTAATTAAAACAAGCAGATTTTAGGTACGTGTACATGTCTTTATTACATTAAATTCACATTTATATGGATTTTGCATCTCAGGAATATACAGTATTTCAATTATCACACCTCTGTTTCACTTGTATTGGTCAAATGTCAAATGTGACTCCACAGTTGTAAATTTCTAGGTAGTAATTCATAAACAAATATAAACATACCTTGACATGTCTCTAGTAATAACAATCAAAGTCACATATTCACAGGTGATGATAACCATGTCACATCCCTACTGATCAACTATGTTTTTATGTTGCAGTCAATTTCAGATATGTTTGAAGTTGTAAAATGGATGTGAGTCATTGAATGAATTCAATACAAAAATTCTTTTCTCATCACAAATAGTCCTCTTGCTACCCTTTACCCCAACTAGGCTGGCAATAAAATAAAACAGTGGAAAATAAAGAGTAAACCATACCTTGGATATGTACAATGTACTTAAAAAAAACCCCTATACCTTTGATACGTATTGTATTAGTACATTTAGTAGAAAGAAACCAACTTTGATGCCAATTCCTTTTTTTTTAATTCATTTTTATTGTTAGACTTATTGGGGTGACATCTGTTAGCAAGGATTACATAGGTTTCAGGCATACAATTCTATAGTACATTGTCAGCTTGTTGTATAAATTCACCACCCAGTGTGAGTTCTCTTTCCATCACCTTATATTTAGCTCCCCCTCCCTCTTCTCCCACCCCCTTCCCTTTCTCCCCTCCCTGACCCACTCGTTCCCAAATAAACATTGAACTATTGATTGTGTCCATGGGTTGGTTGTTAGTTTGTTCATTTCTTTTCTCTTTGTTGCTTTCACTTTTATATTATGCGTATGAGTGAAGTCATACAGTTCCTTGTTTTTTCTGTCTGGCTTATTTCACTAAGCATGATGATCTCCAGGTCCATTCATTTTGTTGCAAATGGCAATATTTCATCTTTTCTTACAGCTGAGTAATATTCCATTGTGTGTATGTACCACAGCTTCTTTATCCAGTCATCTGTCACAGCATACTTTGGTTGTTTCCATGTTTTGGCCACTGTGAACAGCGCTGCGATGAACATTGGGGTACATAAGTCTTTGCGGACAAAGGTTTTCAAGTCTTTTGGGTAGATCCCCAGAAGGGGGATTGCTGGGTCAAAAAATTCCCAATTTTCTGAGGAAACTCCACACTGTCTTCCACAGTGGTTGTACCAGTTTGCACTCCCACCAGCAGTGTGTGAGAGTTCCTTTCTCTCCACATCCTCTCCAGCACTTGTTATTCCTTGTCTTGTTGATAATAGCCATTCTAACAGGTGTGAGGTGATATCTCATTGTGGTTTTGATTTGCATTTCCCTGATAGCTAATGAGGATGAGCATTTTTTCATATGTCTGCTGGCCATTTGTATTTCTTTGTGGAAGAAGTGTCTGTTTAGTTCTTCTGCCCACTTTTCAATTGGGTTGTTTGTTTTTTTGTTGTTAAGTCTTATTAGTTCTTTATATATTTTAGATATTAGACTCTTATCTGATGCGTTATTTGCAAATATTTTCTCCCATTCAGTTGGCTATCTCTTTGCCTTGTTGGTGGTTTCTTTTGCTGTGCAGAAGCTTTTTAGTTTGATATAATCCCATTCATTTATTTGTGCTTTTACTTCCCTTGCCTTTGAGGTCAGGTTCATGAAGTCCTCCTTGAGTCCTAGGTTTATAAGTTTAGTACCAATGTTTTCTTTATACAGTTTATTGTTGCAGGTCTGATATGAAGGTCTTTAATCCATTTTGAGTTAATTTTTGTATATGGAGAGAGTTCACAGCTCAGGTTCATTCTTTTGCATATGTTTTTCCAGTTTTCCCAACACCATCTACTAAAGAGGCTGTCTTTTCCCCATTGTATGTTTTTTGCTCCTTTATTGAAAATTATTTGTCATAAATTTGTGGGTTTACTTTTGAGTTTTCAGTTCTATTGCATTGGTCTATATTTCTGTTCTTCTGCCAGTACCAAGCTGTTTTGACTATTGATGCTTTGTAATATAAATTGAAGTCAGGGAATGTAATGCCACCAGCCTTATTCTTTTTATGTGGTATTGCTTTGGCAATTCGAGGTCTTTTATGGTTCCATATTAATTTACTAATTCTTTTATCTGTTTCACGAAAGTAAGATTGTGGGATTTTGATGGGTATTGCATTAAATCTGTAGATTGCTTTGGGCAGAATGGCCATTTTAACAATATTAAGTCTTCCTATCCATGAACAGGGGATATTTTTCCACCTCTTAAAGTCTGTTTCAATTTCTTTCAAAAGTGTCTTATAGCTTTCAGTGCATAAGTCTGTAACATTCTTTGTTAAGTTAATTCCCAGATATTTCATTCTTTTTGTTGTGATAGCAAAGGGAATTGACTCCCTCATTTCTTTTTCTGTGGATTTGTTGTTTGTATATAGGAATGCTGTTGATTTTTTTACATTGATTTTGTATCCCGCGACTTTACTATATTCGTTTATTGTTTCTAATAGTTTCCTGGTGGAATCTTTGGAATTTTTTATATAAAGGATCATGTCATCTGCAAATAGTGACAATTTGACCTCTTCTTTCCCAATTTGGATACCTTTGATTCCTTTCTCTTGCCTGATTGCTGTGGCTAGAACTTCCAGTACTATATTCAATAGCAGTGGTGACAGGGGGCCCTCTGTCATCACTGCTATTGAATATAGTACTGGAATACTATATTTAGGGGAATAGGCTTCAGCTTTTCCCCATTCAGTATGATGTTAGCTGAGGGTTTGTCATATATGGCCTTTATTATGTTGAGATACTTTCCTTCTATACCTATTTTATTTAGTGTTTTTATCATAAATGGATGCTGTATCTTGTCGAAAGCTTTTTCTGCATCAATTGAATGACCATATGGTCTTTATCTTTGATTTTGTTTATGTGGTGTATCACATTGATTAATTTTCGTATGTTCAGCCATCATTGTGCTCCCGGGATGAATCCCACTTGATCATGATGTATGATCTTTTTGATGCATTGTTGTATTCTGTTTGCTAATATTTTGTTTAGAATTTTTGCATCTGTGTTCATCAGAGATATTGGTCTATAGTTTTCTTTCTTTGTGTTGTCTTTGCCAGGCTTTGGTATTAGAGTAATGTTGGCCTCATAGAATGAGTTAGGA
>PVJL010011946.1:0-25815 GCA_004026885.1 Lyroderma lyra | reverse complement strand
ATTTTTGGAAGAGTCTGAAGAGGATAGGCTTTAATTCTTCTTTGAATGCTTGGTAAAACTCATTGGTGAAACTATGTGGCCCAGGGATTTTGCCTTTAGGGAGATTATGGATAGTTGTTTTAATCTCTTCACTATCAATTGGTCTATTTAGATTATCCAGTTCTTCTTAGTTGAATCTACGTAGGCTATAAGTTTCTAGAAACTTGTCCATTTCTTCTAGGTTGTTAAATTTAGTGGCATTAAGTTCTTCATAATATTTTCTTATAATCCTTTGTATTTCTGTGGTATCAGTGGTAATTTCTCCCCTTTCATTTCTAATTTTGGATATTTGTGTCCTTTCCTTTCGTCCTTTGATTGTCTAGCCAGGGGTTTGTCAATTTTGTTGACTTTCTCAAATAACCAGTTCTTCGTAATATTAATTTTTTTCTATTGTCCTTCTGTTCTCTAATTGGTTTAGCTCTGCTTTAATTTTTATTATTTCTTTCCTTCTGCTGACTTTGGGTTTTGTCTGCTCTTCTTTTTCTAGTTCTTTAAGATGGGATGCTAAAGTGTTTACTTGTGATTTTTCTTGTTTCTTAAGATAAGCCTGTAGTGATATAGATTTCCCTCTTACTACCACTTTCGCTGTGTCCCAATAATTCTGATAGGTTGTATTTTCATTGTCATTAGTTTCTATATATTTTTTAATCTAATCTTTTATTTGTTCTTTTATCAAGTCCTTTTTAAATAAGCTGTTGTTTAATCTCCATGTATATGTGTTTCTTTCTGCTTTCCTTTTACAGTTGATCTCCAATTTCAAAGCCTTGTGGTCTGAGAATACACTTGGTATGATTTCGATCTTCTTGAATTTGCTGAGGCTACTTTTGTGTCCCAGCATATGGTCTATCCTTGAGAATGTTCCTTGTGCACTAGAAAAGAAGGAATAGTCTCTTTTTGCTGGATGAAGTGTCCTGTAAATGTCAATTATGTCCAATTGCTGTAATGTGTCATTTAGAGGTGTTGTTTCCTTATTTATTTTCTGTTTGGATGATCTGTCCATGGCTGTTAGTGGGGTGTTTAAGTCTCCCACAATGATTGTGTGTTCATCAGTTTCTCCTTTCAAATCTGTTAGTAGTTTCTTTGTATATTTTGGTGCATCCTGGTTGGCAGCATATATATTCATTAGTGTCAAGTCTTCTTGTTGTTGTATTGTGGCTTTTATCATTATGTAATGCCCATCCTTGTCTTTTACTATCTTTTTTAACCTGAAGTTTATTTCATTAGATATCAGTATGGCAACTCCTGCTTTTCTCTGGTTACCATTTGCTTGAAGTATTGTTTCCCATCCTTTCACTCTGAGTCTGTGTTTGTCCTTATGGCTGAGGTGTGTCTCTTGGAGACAGCATATGGATGGGTTCTGTTTTTTAATCCAGTCTGCTACTCTGAGTCTTTTTATTGGTGAGTTCAGTCCATTAACATTTAGAGTGATGATCGATATGTGAGGATTTCCTGTGGCCATTACTTATTTCTTTCTTTGTTTTTGTTTTATTTTTGTTTCTTTCTTGTGGCCCCAACTTTATTCCATTTTCCTGATGTTTTGTTTCAGGTCAAAGAGCCTCCTTCAGTATTTCTTGGAGTGATGGCCTTGTGCTGGCAAATTCCCTCAGCTTCTGTGTGTTTGAGAAGGTCTTTATTCCACCTTCATATCTGAAAGATAATTTTGCTGGATAATTTATTCTTGGCTGTAAGTTCCTCTCTTTTAAATTTTTGAATGTTGGATTCCAGTCCCTCCTGGCTTGCAGAGTTTCTGCTGAGAAATCTGATGCCAGCCTGATGCGTTTTCCTCTAAAAGTTATAGTTCTTTTTTCCCTGGCTGCCTTGAGAATTGTCTCGTTGTCTTTAGTTTTGGATATCTTTAGTACCGTGTGTCTTGGAGAAGATCTATTAGGGTCCAGGTATCTAGGGGACCTGTTTTCTTCTTGAACTTGGCGTTCCAGATCTTTCCATAGGTTTGGAAAGTTCTCATCTACTATTTGTTTGAGTATGTTCTCTGTAGAATGCTCTACCCCTTCTTCTATTCCTATTATCCTGATGTTGTTTTGTCTCATGGAGTCAGATCGTTCTTGTAGAGTTCTTTCAATCCTTTTGGTTCTGTATTCCCTCTCTTCCTCTTTCTTAGCTGTTTCCATGTTCTGATCTTCGATATCACTAAATTCTTTCCTCCATCTGGTTGGCCCTGTTTCCTATGGCAGTTATTTCATTTCTCACTTATTTTATTGTATTATTTATCTCTTGCATTTCCATTTCAATCTTCCTTATGTTTTGAATTTCTTTGTTAAATTGTTCCTTTTGTTCATGAAGTTCCTTTTTTATGTCATTCATGTCCTTTTTTATGTTGTTTATGTCAGCCATGGTGCTCTGCCAGTATGTTTTCATTTCTCTCACAGCCTTTAGAATGGCTACTTTAAATTCTCTATCACTTAATTCGGAAACTTCTAGGTCTAAGAAGCTGTCTTGATAAATTTCCTGTTCTTTCTGAGGAGTTTTAGTTTTTAAGGAATTCATCCTGTCTGCTGGGTTCTTCCTCTTGGACATGAGGGCGTTATGTTCAGTAGTGCCCAGGAGCCCAGATGGTACTTTTGTGGTGTCTTGCTGTAGGGCAGACACGAGATGGTACTGGTGGGGCCAGTTTTGGGAAAGAGAGGGGTTGTTTATTTCTTATTTCTGGTCTCCTGCTACGTTTCGAGGCAGTTCACATCTATCATGGTCCCTCTGCTTCCTGTAGTTAGTTAGTTGGTTGGAAAGGTTGTAGGAAAGGGGAGAGACCAACAAAAGGCACACTGGGACAGCTCCACCTTCTGCCCTATGCTGGGGAAGCTGGATGATGCGGGCCAAGGCTGCTCCTGCTGGCTGGGGCGAATGCTATCCAATCTGCCTTTCTTCTGGGGCCTGCTTCCTTGGCCAAATGTTGGGGCAGAATCTGTGGGCTCGCACTGCTTTTAGGACCCAGGGGCGCACGAGCAGGCGTGCACACAAGTCGGAAGCTGTGGGTCTGACCCTGCGGTAGGAAGGCACCCGGCCTGCCTCTGCAGCGGTCCTGGAATGGGAGCCGCAGCCCTGCACAGGAGCTGCGCACGCTGCGCCAGCAACCAGCCCGCTTCCGCAGCAAGCCGGAAGGAGAGCCGCAGCCCTATGTAGGGGCTGCCCGCACAGCAGCCAGCCTGCCTCTGCAGCGCAGCGGGCAGAATGGGATCCTCAGCCCCGTCTGTGTAGGGGCTGTGCGCTGCCCGCGCGGCAGCCGGCTTGCCCCCGCAGCGGGCCGGACCAGGAACCACAGCCCTGTGCAGGAGCTGCGCGCGCCTGCGCTGTAGGTCCCTAGGGAGCCTAGAGCCAAGATGTCGTCTCTGCAGTTCAGAGTCCGCGCTCAGCCCTGCTACCACTCAAGAGTTCCAGAGGCTGGCTCCCAAGGTTTGTCTCCAACTCGCCGCTCTAAATTCCAGCTCCCCTGCCCAGCTCCCCAACGGACTCCCACTGTTCTGCCGCTTTGCTAGGGCTTTTCCTCTTGTCGCCTCTTGGCTTCTCCCCCTCCCATGCACTGCAGTCAGCCGCCATCGGGTCCTGTTGCGATCCGTCTTTGCTCCCTCCCCTCTTCTCCCGCTTGCCCCTTTCTCTCCAAACCTTAGGTGTTTACTTGCGATGCGTGGATGTCTCACCTGCTGTTTTTTTGTCACCTAGGGTCCTCTTTCTTGGCTCCTGGGTGGCCGTTCAATTGTGTTTTCTGGGAGAGGCTGTAGGGACCTCCTCTCCAGTCACCATTTTGTCCTCTCTCTGATGTCAATTCTTTGACCTATCCCCAAGCTAAACTGCTTATCAGCAATCACTGTTTTTCTCATTCCATGGAAATAAATTTTAATTTAGAGAAGTTTGAGAGTAACTTGATGTTGTGTCCATCTCAGCCTATGAATAGTGATGCTATGGGCTAGAATTGCCTGAGGCACTCTGTGGGCCCATATTACTTATGGACAAGTCTCACAGACATTTTCCTGACCAAACCTGATATTGTGGCTGACCTGGTCCTGTGGTTCTTCTTATGATTGCAGAACTCACTTCAGTCACAGCCAAAAGGGAACTTTTAAAAAACAAGGGTTTACTCGCAGGTCCTGGAGGGTACATGGCATGCCACAGAGTGAGCTCAAGTTGGCAGGTAGAGAGAGAGGGAGAGATCTTGGACCAAAGCTATGCCTTTATTAGAGTTGAGGACGGAGTGCTTAGGGTTCATTCATTTTTGGCAAATTTAAAACATAAGGGTGGGAATTAGGGAGTGAGAAAGAAGAAACAGGGTCAATCAAGTGGTCAGTTATCTAGGTTACCCAGGGAGACTTAAAAGGGGTGGGGGTGGCCTTTTCTGGTTGGTTGCTGGTATGTGTGTCATACAGTTGGCACTGTGTTCATTTGAGATGGTTGTCCTTGAAGTGGATTCCTTGGCAGTGAAAAGCTTAATGTCTGGCACTTACACTACTCTTGAAGACAGAAAAAGGACATGAAAAGGGACGTGCCCTACCTTCTTGAACAGCTACTAAAATCCTCTGTCCTCCCCTCAACACTCAGATTTTTAATTTTTTGATATTTATTAGAGTATATTCTATTAAAAATTTCAAAGAAAATTTAAAATTAAAATTTATTTTTGAAATTAGACTATGCTAACTTGCAAGTCATTTAATAATGAAGAAACATTTTTATGTTAGGTTCAACTTCAGATATGATCTTGGCATGTGTAAACCATGGCTCAGGTAGATGATTAGAGTGAATAATCATATAGATTACTTTTTGGCATGACTTTTAGTGGGAGAGACAAGGGGTTTATCACATATCTCAAGGGTGAAAAATTCAATTTAAACACTAATACTTAGGGAGCCTGCAATTTCCATAAAATTCCCTGTACCTTTGCCTTTGTGAGTCTGATTAAGAAGGTGTTCTAAATTCATCTGTTTTGTGAGAGACAAGTCATCAGTTAGGGTGAAGAATGATTTTTCTCCCTACTTCTGTGTCAGTTGTCATAATACTTGTGGCAAAGAACCTGTTGGCAGGCAACCCCCAGTTCCATGAGTGGGCTTTATCTTTTAAGCAGAGAGCCTGTGATCCTTTACACAAGCATTAATGTTTGATGCACATATTTGAACCAAGGAAGCCTGGATTTTACTCACCAAAGGAAAGAAATACTCTCATCCAGGTCCCACTGGGGACTGCTGTTCAGAAAGCTTCTGTGGTGTTGTGGAGCTGTCACTCACCTGTGATTCTGCTTGCGGAGAAGGAAATGAATACGGTGTGCACTTAAAAGCTGTGAGGGCAGAAAATGCAGGAATCTTTCTTCTGCTCTATCTAGTACTGGAAATGACCAATAAAACCCATTTTAATTGATTATGATGCATAGTCACACTGTGGAAGATTTGATTTACAGACAGTCACTGTAGTCTGAATATCATCTTCTTAAGGAAAGAGCCACGGACAAGATGGTTAGAATTTTGCAGTAAACCAGTCCTAGGTCTGGGTTGAGTAACCTTTTAGGTGCAGAAGAATGGAGAACTCTGTGAATATTCTAACATTCATTGGGTTGTATATTTTGAATGAGTGAATTGTATGGTATGTGAATTATATTTCAGTAAAGCTGTTACAAAAAAGAATTACAAAGAAAATTCTCATGTAAACATGTACCAAGTAAAGAAATACAAGATTTCTTATATTTGTTTTCATATTATAGTTCTTACCTATTTAAGTCAACTAATACTGATTTTTCATTTATTATAGTCACAGAAAATTTTATTTCAAAGAAATTGCATTTAGTAAAACTAGTGAGTAATATGAAGAAAAAGATTATGGTAGAATGCAGATATATGAAATTTGGGAAGTCTAGAGTATGCATGATGCATGACTAGAATTCATTTACTTTAGAACAAAGCCATTTCATCAGCTTGTTCATTAATTTGTTCTGTTTTATTAGGGCCTACCGTGCATCAGGCATGTGCTAACTGCCTTTCTGTAGCTTAGTGTCTAATAAAGATGGTAGGCAAGACTAAGCACCCTAACTAGACTGTAAATCCTGAGATACAGGGTCCCCTATTCTGGAGGAGATTGTTGCAATGTTTTGGGAATATTTGAGACAAATAGGAAAGGGAGTAAAATCATCAAGTAAATTAATACAGATGGATAACACTTGAAAGTATAGCAAATGCATTATGAAGTCTCTCTTCCTCCCCTCTTTCCTTCCTTCAAAATAAACTGAGGCATATTAAAAATTTTAAGAGTAATTTGAGCAAAAATTGACTGGAATTGGATAGCACCAAATCAGAAGTGGTTAGAAGCAACCTGTTGATAGGAGCCAGGGGACAGAAAAAAATGTGAAACAAACAAAGGAAATTATGTGATTGGTTGTAGCTTAAAGCCTGGTTGGCTGTTTGTGATTGGTTAGCTTTAGTGTTTCGATTTTGGAGGCACTTATAGGCTTAGATTTTGGTTTGCTTAGGTAGGCCACCATGGTATTAGACCCACGTTAGTTTAATGGCCTCCTTGTGTAATTAAACACTTCCCTCCTCCCTTCCTTTCCTCCCTGCTTTCCTTTTTTTTTTTTCTTCCTTCCTTTCAGTAGGACTCATGTGGCTTGAAAGAATTTAATTCCTAATTAAATTATTTTGTGTTTCTTATCACTTTAAAGAAAGCCCCCAAGTAGAGCCACAATTTCAAGAGCTATATAAACAAACAAAAAACTAAGTACAACACCATAAAACCTACTTTTAACCGTGGTTGGTGAAACCTAAGGATTCTTTGTCGGTGATGTTTCTGCATTCCAGTTTAAGCTTAGCTTTTGAGCCTGGAGAGACCAAATGCTTTTATTCTGAGATGTGAAGTGTTATAGTTCAGAAATCCCTTCCTTCAATACTGAAAAATGATGTTTTCCTAGGCTTAGTGGTTTCTGTTGCTAGCTTTGCAGGAGTGTCTCTGTTTTCCAGGTGAAATCAATTATATTCGTTGATATTTCCAATACAATAAATAGGATCTTCTTGTACATTTTCAAAAGAATTGAATTCAGAACAAAGGTGAGGTAGAAAATAGTTTTCGTCTGATTTGGGCTACCAAAATGATACCTGCATTTTAAAAATTCAATTAAAAAATGTAAACAGTTTGGTCAGGAGGTTGACATATCATAATACAAATATCCAAACTGCATCTATCCAGAGCTCAAACCTGTTTTATTTAATCAACCAACAAATATTTATTGCATATTTGATGCATATTGGGAAATGAGCAAAGTGTCACTTGAGAGAAGCCCTTTCTATGAAGTGGTGAACAAAAACTAGAAGAGAATGGAGAGATGGGAGATGTAGAAAGCTTTTCTGTGAAAGGAGGAGGGAAATGGGTAGAAGCCGGAGAGATCTGTGGGCCAAAGTGTTATTTGTTATGATGGGAAATAGAGCAAATTTATGTGCTGTGGATATAATACAGGAAAGAGCAATGAAATAATATATTTTTTAAGGCAAGAGAGGGATTAAAATTTTTAAGTAGAAGAGGCGAATAGAATTCATACATACATGAAGGGGTTGACCTTAGACAGGGTCAGGGAATCTTAGATAGGGTCAAGGCCACTGGGTTCACTATAATAGGAGGAAAACCAGGGGAGCACAGGCACAAACCTGTTAATGAATTTGGAGGGTGGTTCTTATCTGATTTTATTGTTCTGAAGAATGAGAAGTATGTTAGAGAAGAGAGGAGAGTTGTAAAATGGTTAATTCAGACAATAGGAAGACAGATTTCCTTGGTAAGTGTGGCAGGATTGCTATTAGTACTGAGGGCCCACATGTTTAAGGAGAGACATGTCATGGGTGGTTGTCTCCTGAACTATTTAGCTGTGTGGAAATAGTCACGTGGTATATAGGGAGTTGGGATTATCTAAGGTTAGTTTCGCCAGATACATATGATGCCAGGAGAGGAGGCAACATAGCTAATAGTATTTTCAAGGAAGTTATTAAAATTCTAGACCATGGAATCTAAGCAGGGTAGGAGGGAGGTGAGAACATGGAGGGGTGATGAACACTGAGAGAAGCGGTAATGTCACTGGGCTGCAAGTCCCTGTAGCAAGAAACAATGGTAAGAATGGGGCACATAAATAAGTCACCTGGAAGGACAGAGGTAATAGAGAGAGTAGGTGCTTTAAATTATGTTTTTTAGAGGTGGTGTGATGGTCAGGCCTGGAGTAGGTGTATAAGAAATGAAGAGGTTTTGGGAAGTAAGGAAGTTCAGTGACTGAGTGACCAGGATATAGGAAACTAGCCCACGTGAGATACGAGTTCCCCAAGAATATGGAAAGAGTATGTTAGAAATACAGCAGTACAGTGGTAGGTATGAGTCAACAATCTCCAAATCAGAGGTTCAAGGACTGTGAGAGAAAAGAACAGCCACTGCTTGCAAAAGCCTCAGGGGAAGCATAGATAGCCAAGTCGCTGTCAGAGCAGGAAGAGGCTGAGGCCAAAGGGAGTGGTTGGGCCACTGGCCATGAATTTCACAGCCTCATACAATTGAGGGTTTAGGTGTTTGGGGAAAGATAGAACGTGAAGATGTGCTATAGAGTATACACATACTGTATGGGGATAAGAGGAGGAGTGAGGGTGGAAACCTAGAAACTGGTTTTACAGAGGAAGTACAGGACAATGACCATCCTGCAGGGTGGGAGTGTGGTGGCTTGGGAGAGGAAGGGCCACCTCCATGGGACAAGTTTCCTACACAGCCCTTATGGCTATGGTGGCCTTGAGAAGGCGGTAATGAGTGATGTGAGGACATCTGTGTGGTCTGTTCTATGCCTTTCAAAGCCATTCTGTCTAGGGGAGACAATGTAGATCTTTGTCAGAGCGTGAGGGAAGGGAAGCACTGGATTTTTTCCTGTTTCTATATATTCTACATATATGTACACTAACATATACCTCTGGTGTTTCCTATAATCAGAAGGGCACCTTATATACATCAGAACTGTAGAAATCAGTGTGTTCAGCCCCCAGTGACTTGGCTTACAAGGAGTTCTGTCGTTTATAGCAGAACTATAAATGACAGAATGTCATTTATAGAATTCTATTCCATAGTTTTTCTTTTTATAGGTCCTTTGAAAATAGACTTTGGTGCGTGTAGGAGTCTCTCTGTTCTGTGGTTTGCTGTCCGTCACTTTGCAGTTCATGGTGGCCTAACCTCACTGCTTCCTGTCTCACTGCTGACCTTCTCTAGTCTCTTGAGCCCTGGTGTTCTCTCTGACCAACCCACAAGCCTCATCTGTTTTTGTCCACATAGAACGACAGGGTCCCAAGTGACTTTATGCATTTATAGACTGTAGCAGGAGCCATGGATTCTGCTAATACTCAGACCTACTGCTCAGTCTGGCCCATATTGCTGGCTCTGATGCCTATCCACTACACCACCAAGGAACTCCATGAATTTCCGTTGTTAATTGTAACCTTGAGAATGGTCATCTTTTCTTTTTTCATCTGCCTGTCCTCTACAGCAGAACTCAGAAGTGAAAGCATAAGATAAAAGCCAAGATGAAGAGATACGATTTGTATCCTTGCATATCTGGAAAGGTCTAAAAGTGACTACATCCAGGTAAACAGTGAATATTTTCAGAGTCTAAGAGTTGTGGGAGAGCCAGACTTTCTCAAAAAGAGGTAACATTCATCCAGCCATCAGTCAGTCCCACCTCTGGGTGTATTGATTGATCTTATTTCTTTTCTCTTTACAGGTAAATGAGATTACTTATGTTGAAATGAGGGTTTTACCTATTGGATAATTTGAGTGAGAACAAATAAAAGCTCTTACTACTCTAGTAGACTGAAGCAGAAATAAAGTTATTTATTTATTTATTTGAAAAGATGACAATTCTAGAAAGGGAGAAGTGAGCTAAAAAAATAACACGTCTGTAACCAAAGCCCATAATCACACACCCCAGGGAGAAAGGTGTCTTGGGGGTGGAGGGTTAATTAGCAAAATTGAGCAGGCAGCACACTGCCATTCCTTCCTTTCCTGGAGGAAAGGAAAAATTAACATATCACCTTTATAAATTCTTGGGCTTCTCATACCTTAAAGATTGAATAATTAGTTATTTAGATGACTAGATTTAAAGCCAAGTTCATCTCCATGTAACAGGGTTTATTGTTTAAGGATATGCAACCTATTATTGATTTCCTTGCACATTACTGGTCATCAACCTAGTAGATTTAAGTCCCATTAAACTGAATAAAAACTTTGTAATTACTGTCAGTATGTTGGGATTCATACATTGCTTAGCAAGAATCATATGAAGCGGAGCAGGCAGAGTGAGATGCTGAGGGGAGCTATAGACAGAGCCCCGTGAGGCTGCTCAAGATGAAGGGAGAGGGGGAGCAGAAGGGAGAAAGATGTGTAGGAGGGGAAGGTTCAGGGCTTTGAAATACACAACTTTGAACTTGGTTTCAGAAAATTCTACAATACATAGTATTTTTCTCACTTGAAAGTGAAAATTGCTGGCTTACGTTCAGTGGAATAAATAGCAACATAGAATTGAACAGTGAGTTACTGACTCTTAAGGGAGAGTCCAAACACTTGGTGGAATTTGTTTTTGCAAAGCTTTATTCTGCCACAAGAATTAAATGAGGGGTTGCTCTCTCTATTCCACTGCCAACATCAGCATTGCGAGTGCAAATGCAGACTATGGTGCATTGACTTCAGCTGATACTCTCTTTCTCCTTAGAATCTCTCTCCTCCTCTCCCCTTCTGATTTCCAAGGGCACTTGTTCAGTGGCTTTGAGTTTCTTTTTATCAGGACCCTAAATTCAAAAGGCAGAATCAATGTCACCACATAATAGTTCACCAACATGATTCATTTATTTGCCATGCTTAACAGTTTTCCCTGAGAACTTAGCACAGCTTCAGTGTCCATAAGTGATTGCCTGGCACATCGGATACCCTTGCAGAGCTTTTCATCTTAGCTATTATCTTCCTGTGATTACTTTATAGTCCATTTACTTGGGCAAGGGCTAAAATTCCCTGGGTCTCTGTGTGTTGAGGGTGAATGTGAATATTGAAGTAGAAGGCTAAAAATGTGACTTTATTATTCTTGATATTGTTGTTCTCTATTATAATTTCTTGGGCTCTATATTTAGGAACAAGAAGCAAAGTGCCTTATAGGATCCCGTGGTTATCATAGGCACTCCTCTGCAGCCTGGGAAAGCATGGACAGTAATTCTACAATTTTTCTTTTACCCCATATGCTTTTAGGTGGCTATGCTGTTTTGTAACTGTGAAGAACTGTATTAGCTGGGTGATAGATGGGATGTTTCCATCCAAGATATGCTATTCATATGAGACCTAATCACTCTTTATCAAACTTTATGTAAATAAATCCAAATTAAATTTATTAAGGTGATGAAAGAGAATAGGGACTTTTTAATGGGTAGCATTATCTAAATGCACAGCAGATGTAATGATGCATTAGAAATGCCGAGAAAATTTAATCAGTGTAGAAAAAATATAATGAAATGGTTGTTTAAACACTGTAAAGCTAATGTTAGAGTAATTACTTCCCATTGAGCAAGGCGTGGAGCACATTACCCAGGCTCTGTTTGATTAGTCATCCTGCTTGCAACATCTGGCCCTTTCATCCATTTTGATTTTAATATAATTTCTAAACTTCTGAATTTAAGTTTTAGAATGAATGAATAAATAGAATTACTCCTGTAGGAGACAAAGTGTTTACTAGTTCACGACGGATTAAAACCATGCCCTCTGCTCACTTCTCTCCCTCTTCCCACCCCCCACATGTTCACTCTTACTGCTGTATCGTGAAATAGAGCCCTGACATTGCTGGACTTCCTTGCTTTTAAGATTAGGTAGCAAGTACCTAAAATATTGTGATTTTTCTCCGGCTGGTATTTTGATGTACAGATGGAAATAGGGTTTTTGGAACAATTGCGTTCTTACCTCTTGATAGGAAAGGAATGAAGAGAATGGGGTATAAGAACTAATATTTCTGCTTCCTCTTTATGAAAGTTTGTTTCTTGTCAAAAATTTAGAAAATGAAGGTAATAAAAATAAAATAAATGTCATCCATAATCCTGTTTCCAAGAAGTAACCATTATTAATATTTGGGGGGAATTTCTTACTAAAAACTGACATTATTCTACTCCTCTAATCTAATAATGATAATACTCAGAAATTAGCACTGTGGGTAGGAATGCAGAGTCATCCCATTGCCTATGTCAAGTTGCTTGCTTTGTTGGTGCCTCATTTTCCCCAATTATAAAGTGAATATAGTAATAGTAATCACTTCATAGAACTGTTATAAAAATTAAATGAACATATGCAATGGACTTGGAATAATGCCGAACACTTGAGTATTTATAAATGTCAACTATTACTACTACTATTATTGATAATAATTCTATGAATATTTGTGTACACATTTTTGTGTAGACTTGTGTTTTCACCTCTCTCGAATATACACCTGGGAGTAGAATTGCTGGGTCATAATGTAACTCTATTTTAATACTTGGAGGAACTGCAAAACTCTTTTCCAAAGTGGATAGATACATTATTTTACATTTGCACTGTAGTGTATGAGAGTTCCAGTGTCTCCACATCCTCATCAATGCTTGTTATCTATTTCCTTTTCATCCTAGGCATCCTAGTGATTGTGAAGCGGTACCTCACTGTAGTTTTTATTTACATTTTCCTTATGGCAAATGCCAACTTTTCTTTGTCACATTTTTTTTTCTATCACAAAAGGGTCCACAGAAAAAAACCCTCCTCTCTTTCCTTGACGGCTTTTTGCTTTATATTCCTTAATATTGGCCAGCTCAGGGCAGAACACACCCACTCTGGATGTGCACCTTTCAATTCAGAAAGATTTAATATATGGATTTAGACACTTGGAAGGACTAGAAAAACAGAAGTGAGAGGACTGCATCTTGTCTATTGATTTCGAGAACTGTATCTGAAATGCAGAGATCAGGAAACTGCTGCCACAACTGCCCGTCCCATCCCAGAGCCCTGCGGCTGGCTAAAAACCCTCAGGCCCCGTGTAGGCTGTACCAATAGCAGCGGGAAGATGGCCTCCTCCTTGCTGCCCAAACTCCTGCAAGTGTATCTCACTGGAATGACTTAACCTGCATCCAGAGCACTAGCTTTTCTTAGAGGTCAATCCCCATCTGTACAGGAGAGTATGTAGAAGGGGATGGGAATTAATGCTGAGTGCTCACACACTGTAACCAGCTGCTGTTAGTTCCCCTAAGACCTGCTTGAAAACATTGATTTATGAATAGTCACAGCTTCCTCCCTCCCCCAGCTCCTGAATAGGAAGGTTCGTTTGCTGTCCATGGCAGAAGAGAGCAACTGTTGGTCTAGGATTTGGTTGAAAGTATAATGGATAGAATTGGGAACTGAAAGGAACCAAGAAGGGCTAAATTTGCATCGGACTTATATTGGGGAAGGTAAAGAGTTAATATTAGAGGAAAGGCTTAGCTCAGAAAGATCCTGAGTACAGGGGTGATAAGACTTAGTTGGGGCTGAATCTTGGGGAACTATTTGTGGAAGGGCTAAAGAGTGAGGTCGGGAGCGTAACACAAGTGCTGGGCTGTCCTGAGGGCCACTCGTTCCACGCAGAGGACATGACACTGTTGAGGATAATGTATGGTGGTCCCTTCAGCATTTTTCAAGGGACTGGATTAATGATTTAAATTGCCTTTCAAGTTTTTTTATTTTTATGGATTTCAAATGTAATGTTTTTCTGAGTGTGACACATGCTGGGCCTGGTAGAGAAGGAACCCACCTTTACTTTGGATTCAGCCTTTTTTCTTATTATTAATAATAGTGGCTCAACATCTATGTGAACTGAACTGAAATTTCCATGGCTGGGGGAGAAAGCATTCAGATATAAAAATATCAGAGCTTTGAGTGAGAGCTATTTGTAGTTTGCACGATTTCTCTCCTCTCACACCTACAGCAGAGGCTCCCTGGGAACACCCCTCACCCCACGATACGCCTGAACCTCCTCGCTGAGATGGAGAAAAGAATAGATAAGGAAGGAAGGGGACATTTAACCTTCTCTGGAATAACATACATTATTCCAAACCCAATTAATGAAAACCCTTTTGTTCAACCCATTCTGTAAATTGTGGTAAAAGTCTGTTTTGTTATAAAAATACTTTTAAAGTGTACTCATTGTGAGAAGGATTTGACTCTTCTAAGAATAGGCTCCCAAGAAACAATTTCTCTTGGCAGATTAAAATTACTTAAAACTGAAAGGCCTAGAGAATAGAGTTAATTAGTTATTTTTTTTAACACAGAGCTTCATAAAAAGTGGTCTCACCACACCGATAAGCTTCGGAAGAGGCACTGCTTGATTATGTTTGTCAAGTGGAACAAAGATAAACTTTGATTCTCTTCTGCAGAAAAATTAATTAGACGGATGCTAAATTCTTTGCCCTGGTCTCCCTGTTTGTTTTAGGTATTGGCTCAGATTGGAGAGGCATTCATTTCTAATATTGAAGCGTATCAATAGGCACCTTGGAATTGAGGAAAGAGAAAAATTAAATTAGAATAGAAGGCAGAGGTGGGAAGCTGTTTTTCCTCTAAGATTTCAGGGATAGCACAAGGATTCATGCACTTCTTTTAATAAATAGATTGAATGTTAGAATCAAAGGCAGTTTCAGAATGTTTGGATGGGAATGGACTTTAGAGTTTATCTAGTCTTATTCCCTCATGTTTCTGAGGAGGAAGTTGAAAAGTGCAGAAGGGCAATAAATTTTCTCAAGTTGATACAGGTTGAATTTTGCCTGTGGTCCATTAGGTCTGCTGCTGCACTAGGATCTTTGTACTGAGAGACCATAATGGAATTTAGTGGTGTCTCACTAATATGAAAGCCAGAACCGGTGATACCGTTAAGAGTAGCAGAGCCACTTAGAGCAATGCACGTGATCTAGAAGCTTTCACTTTAAGAAAAGACCTCTAAGTATGTTGCTGTCCAAGACTTAGCAGCAGAGACGGACGGTGAGTAGAACCAGAGTTAGGGTTGTGTCTCAGTACTCTTCTCTCTGTCAGTTTCTGAAGCTTGTAGCCCTGTGCTAATTTATCTTTTATGGAGACTAGTTTACAAATCAAGATTTTAAAAAAACAGTACTTGAATGAATTGTCTATTTTTAGGTTGGCTCTCAGTTTGTCATGTTTAAACTTGAAGAAAACTGAATTTTAGAACTGTGTTGCATACCATGTTTTTGTTTATCTATTTTCCTAATAGATAAAGGTGGCAGGTGCTTATGTATAAGAGGGTTTGTATCCAAAGATATCTCACCATCTGGTCCATTGTTACTGCTCAACTGCTGCCAATAGAGAGCTATTCCTTTGATTTAAGCTTTCCTTCATCTGGCTATTTTTTCTTTAAAACTCATATATCTCAGGAAGGGATAAAAAAGGAAAAGTGGGTGTGAAAACCAGTATTCACCTGCTTGACAATTTGCCTTCCATTCTGCTGTTTGAAATGATGCCTTAAGGCATTGAAAGATAAAATTGGTTTTTGTGTATTCTTTTTATTATTATGCTTAATAACATACATGTTTTGCAAGTATTTGTTTTCATAAGTCAAATATAAAATCACATATTTAAAAAGTAAATTATTGGATACAACAGAGCCTTGAGAATAGAGATCATTCAAATTTTCACATTTGTGAGTATTTTTTAAAAAGCACTTAAAAGACCTTGGCCAAAAGCACATCATACTTTGAAAGCCAGCATCTGAATAGGAATAATCTTTTTTTATTCTTTTTGTTTTCAACGAATGAGTCTTATTAGGGTCTAGTGTAGCTGGATATGGTATTGTATGACTTAGTTGAATGAGTCACAGTGGTTCTGAGCACTTCTGAAATGCTCCATTCAGATTTCAGACTGGATACATGACCACTGCTGGCTCCACACCCAAACTTGAAGTTGTAGAATCTTCAAAACACAAGGAATCTAATTCAGAAGATTAGAACTGATAACTTCTTTTTGAAACAATTTGCATGTTATTCAAGTTGATGTGTAGTCCTAGATTTTGATGTGGTAGAAAATAGAGGAAGGTCTTTTCTGTGCTCTGAGTTGCTGAGGCTGTGGATGGCAGCATCAGCTAAGTGCAGCTACTTCAGAAAGAACACTAGTTCTCTTCTTCTTTGATCTATTTTGAACAGATAGCCCAGGGTTTGAGTTGTTGTTTGTTGTATTAGTGTTCTCTAGAGAAACAGAACTAATAAGAGATATACATATGTGTGTGTGTGTGTGTGTGTGTGTGTGTGTGTGTGTATAGATGGGGGAGGAGAAAGAGAGAGAGAGAGATATTGAGATTGTGAGGAGTTGGCTTATGCAAATATGGAAGGCTGAGAGGTTCCACAGTCTGTCATCTACAAGCTGGAGATCTATAAAAGCCAGCTATGTAATTCAGTCCAAATCTGAAGGCCCGAGAACCAGAGGAGCTGAAGGTGCAAATCCTAGGCCAAGGGCAGGAGAAGATGTGATGAAATGTACCAGTTTAAGCAGTGAGGCAGGAAAAATAAAGGGCAAATTTCTCCTTCTGTCTTTGATTCTATTTAGGCCTTCAATAGGTTGGATGATGCCCACCCACCCACACTGGGGAGGGCAGTCTATTTTACTGAGTCAACAAATTTATATGCTAATATTGTCTAGAAACATCTTCGTAGACACACCCAGAAATAATGTTTAACCTAGGCACCCATGGCTGGTGATGCTGACACATCACATGCATGTTATTGCTACAGCCTTCCCTGGGACAGTTTTTAGCATTGGATTTTTTTTGTACTTGTGTGCTTTTCTGTGAAGCAGTTGAAGTGAACTTGGCATGAGTGTAAGGCCTAATATGAAACTGTCCACTGATATTACTGTTCTACATGAGGGAAGCACTGTACATCCTGCTAAAATGTGCCCCCATGCTTCATTTTGCTAGATTGTTCATCAGCCTTGGTAATTCAATGGTCCGGTTTTTCTTAGTCTCATTTTATGGATGATTAAACTGAGATTTGGAGAGGAGAAGTGACTTGCCCAGAATCAGTTGGCTATTAAGTGGCAGACCGGGATCTAGATTAAGATGAAGTCTTCTGATTATAGAGTAAATCTTCTATTTTTAATATTGTTTTTTCTTCCTAATAATAAATATAAAATCATGCTGAGCTGACCACTTTGACCATATGTGCCAGTAACTCTGCATTCTGCTTTCAACTTTTAAAGGGAAACAGGGAAAGGAAGAAATGCCACTTGAACCTCATGCTTCTCTAGACTAAGATGCTCTACACACATTCTTGCATTAGTATAATAAATGACAATTTAGAAATCTGAAATTTCTACAAGTGCCTAGTGTAGAATCATGGAGAATGTGGTTTATGGGGAAAGTTGGTCTCCTTGTCCTCTGTTCTGTGGTATAACTCTGCAGGGCCAACCTAAAGTGGGTTTGGGCCCTACTAGGGGGTGGGAAACTGTCAGCCAGCAAGGGGGAGACATGTACTGAAATGCAAATAGTTGGTGAACACACCTTATTGGGTTTCAGGTTCATCTCAAAAGTGTGGGTTTGTATTGATACGCCCCATCAACAAGCAGGTGATGGGGTATATCAACAAAGCCTATAATTTGTATCTGCTTCTCCTCATTCCCCTGTGTTCTTGGCCTTGATATTTTGTTAGGGTTTATATAATTTTCTAGGGGCTGACTTATGTCTGGTTTTAGGGACAGCAGATGCTGGGTATGCATTCCTCCCTGCAGCTCTGCCTTCATTTGCAGCTGTAAGTGTTGCAGCACTTCCTAGATCCCTGATCTGTCCTCAGTTTTAACTCCAGAACCCTTATTTACTGGGGCTCCCTGCTAGGTGGGACTGGCAGTGCCTTTTGTTTATAAGTAGATCACAGCAGCACTAATTTGTTGCCTCATCTGTTTTTCTGGATCTGGTCCCAGCTGGTGGTCACCCATGGCAGTTCCCCAAAGAGCAGCTGCTGAGGTCAGATGTTACTGAGATCAATAAAAATAATAAGAAAAATGAAACATTTAAAAGGGTCATTGAACTTCTCCAAATAAAACTGTTATCTAATCACAGATTCTTGTTTTATTGTTCTCATTGAGCTGGAAATGATAAATATATGCACATAAAATTAAAACCATTAACACAAGCTTGGAAGAAGTGAATAAAGCCTGTTCCCACTTCTCCCATTTTTAGGGTGAAAGGCTACCCCTCACCCCAAGCATCCATCTTGGAGACTTGTATTTTTAACTCATCGTTATTTCTTTTGGCCTCCCAAAGGTAAAAACAAGGTTACCAAAGTCAGGTACTGACAGGCCACAGCAGGTAACATGTGCATGAGTGAGTGGGGTCACCTGGGTGGGGGCTTGGTGAACTGTAGAGCTCTACCATTCCGAAAGCAGGCGGTGGCTTCTCCATTCCAGCAGACTACTGGCCCTTAGTAATCCAGGCCCCAGGCCTAGCTGCCCTTCCCTGGCCTTTCAGAGAAATTTACTGTATGTCGTCCTCTTGACTTGTAGTTTTGCTGTGTTTAGTAGTTTTTTGAGATTTATTCATGTTGATGGGGCTACCTGTAATTAATTATTTTATATTGCTATATAGTATTTCATTGATTAAAAAGTCTACAGTTTATTTCTCATTCTACTGGTATGAATGTGCAGTGGTTGGTTTCCTAGTCTTTTCTATTACAGAAAATATGTCTCTTGCTGGGAATGAATTGTATGTAGATACCTAGGATTGTAGGATATTCATATGTGAGTATACAATACACATATTTGCAACAAAGCCCAATCGTTTCCCAAAGAAATCATCTGCAGAATATAAATTTCCATTGCTTTAAATCCTTGCTAACCTTTGGCATTTTTAGACTTTTTAATATTTACCCATCTGATGGGCCTAAAATAGTATTTTTTTATGGCTCTAATTTGCATTTAATGAGGTTCCATTTGAGCATGTTTTCAGATGCTTGGTTTTCCTCTTCTGCAGCATGACTGTTCCTGTCTTTTGCCCTTTTCCCAATTTTTATGTTTCTCAAGTTCAGTTGTAGTTTTCGATACATTCTGGATATGAATCCTTGGTCAGTCCTATGTGTTACACATTTTCTTTCAGTTTGTAGCTTGTCATTTTATTTTATACGTTACTCTTTTTTTTTTTTATATGACTTGTGGTTGTGTGTGTATGTCTTTTTAAAGAAATTCTTCTACTCCCAGGGTCCTGTTTCCTCCTTGTAATACATATTGATATTTGGTGAGGTATTCCTCTTCTTAGGAATGTCTTACTTCTGATCTTCTCTTATTTATATAAATTTTAGAACCAGCTTATAAAGTTCTGCAAAAAGCTTCTTTACAATTTTAAGTTTCCTTATCTGTGAACATATATTTTTCTACTGATTTAGAACTTTAATTTCACTTAACGAAGTTTTATACCTATCAAGTTTTATGCACAAGGTGTTCACATATCTTTTATTACATTTATTTCTGGGTACCTTGTCTTTTTGTTGCTATAATAAAGTGTCTTTAAAAAAATCAGTTAAATTTTTTGGTATGAAGTAAATAGAATTGTATATATTGATTTCTGTCTATTTTGGTAAGTTAATAACGCATTGGATTCTCTTGGGTTTTGTACATAGAAAATGAAATTATCTGTAAATATTGACAGATTGTTTCTTCTCTTCCAGTCCTTATGTATTCATTTTTCTTACTATGATGTGCTGTGTCCTTCAGCCCATTATGGTAAGGATAGTGATAATGGTGATAATAGACATCCTTGTGCTTTTCCTGAGTTTAATGGGATTATTTTTATTTTTTCCAATGTGTATGATGTTTTCTGTGGGCTTTTTGTCGATCGCTTTATCATACAAAGGTAGTTTCCCTTGTTTGCTGTGACTAAATTTTGATGATAGCAAAGAGATGTTGATCTGTATGGAAGGTTTTGTTCTTTATCAGTTGAGATGTGTATTAGACTTGGAGACTCACTGTTAGAGCCACCTTCAAGGAGGACTTGCTCTGTAGCTGAGAACATGCAGGCAGCAGAGGGCCTCTGTCAGCTAGCTGTTTTACAGCCTCCGGGCCCAGGCTCACCAGAGCAGCCTGCTTCCGGTTCCAGCAAGTTGGGAGATTAAAGTCCTGGTTCCGGACACGATGGGTACCGCTGATGGGGCCGCCTGCGGGTGGGGCAAGCTTTTGCTGGGTCTGCATTGCAGTTCACCTTCTCTGTCTGTCCAGTCCTGCTTTTCTTCTCTTTCTTTCCCACGTGTTTATTTCTACTAAACATTTGACACCCACCACAAACTCAGTCTCCATGTCTGCTTTTTGAGAACCCAGCTTGTGACATGAATTATATTGTTTTTTTTCCTGATACTAAACCAACCTTGCGTTTCTGTGATAAACTCAAATTTATCATTACTTCAGTCTTTTTTATACATTTCATTTCATAATTATTATTTTAATTTTTATCATCTATAATTATGAGTGAAATTACTCCGACATTCCTTACATGGACTGTACTTTCCTGCTTATGTCATCGAGGTTTTTGCTAGATTCATTACATGAATTGAGGGAATTTTTTCCTCTCTTTCTTTATTCTGACAGAGTTTATGTAAGTATGTATTTTAAAAAATAATTTGTCATTAAACTAACCTATCTGTTTTTCCATGGAATATATATTTTTAAAGATTATTTAGTATCTTTTACAAAAACTCTTTAAAACTAATGGATTCCCAGAGGAGAATAATTCCCTTAGTGATTCTCCTTAACCTAAATGCAATTAAGACATAATATTTGAGAAATATGTCCCAAGTTGATCAGCGAAGGCAAGGTTTAAACATTTTATTTCTTTTTAACCCATGTGTTATTTAAAAGTACGTTTTTAAAATTTCAAACCTTTGCTGTTTTTCTATTATTCTGTTATTGATATCTAACGTAAAGTCACCACGGTCAGAGAATGTGCTCTGTATAAAGACTTTGTGATAATAGCTGCTTTGGTTTTATTTCTCCCAACTTGTTTTGTGCTTTCTATTTGTCCTGCCTTCTGTGTATTTTTTTCTTCCTTCTTTGTCATCTTTTGTATTGCTTTTCTTTCCTTCTTTTCCTTCTCTCCTCCTGTATATTGTAGTTTGAAAGTTATACAGTAGATAAATGAAATATACATGCTTAGTATTGCTAAAATGAGTATCTTCACTCTCCTCCAGAATAATACATGAACCTGTGGATACTTTATTTTTTATTATCTCCCAATTGACTTATGCTCCATTCTTGGACTATTCAAGGACTGTCCAGAAAAAATACAGCTATTGTCAATATAAACAAGAATAGTTTGTGGCTGGATACTTTCTGGATAGCCCCTATTTTACTTTCAATTTGGATAATATTGTTGTTTTATGTAGATTGTTTAGATTTGTCCACATACATGTCATGTTCTTTGTGCACTACTTTATTTTACATTTGAGATCGTCCTACTAGTATTGTTTTCTCTTTCTGCCTAAAGTTCATCCTTAGCATTTCCTATATAGAAAGTCCATATTGCCAACCACAGTTTTTGTTTGTCTGCAAATATCTGTATTTCACCCTCAATTTTTTTCAAAGGAGATCCACTAACTAGGTACAATGTCTTAGTTTGAAATTCTAATCTCTTAGAATTTTGAAGATACTATTTTACTTTCCTCTGACTTCCATTGTTGGTATTGGGAGATCTGTCATAAATTTGATACTAGGTTATTCATAGGGAAACTGGACATTCTTGAACCTGATTTACTGTCTGTCTTCAATTCTGGGAGACTCTCTGAGTCATTCTCTTTTTGTATATTTTATCTCATTCGTTTTTTCTTCTTTTCCTGCTGGGTATCTTATTAGAGTATGTTAGACTTTTCTACTCTATCCTCCATGCTTTTTAAACTCTTATTATTTGAGGGATCATTTTGTCTATTTGTGTTTCATTTTGAATATCTTCAAATCTGCTAGTTTGCAAATTCTTTCTTCAGTTGTGTCTAATTTACTATTGATATCCTGTATGAATTTTAAATTTCAAGTATTATATTTTTTAATTCTCAAAGTTTTACTTTTCAAATTTTCTTCTTTTATTGTATAGTTACTTCTCATATTTTAAGTATTCTTTTTTATGTCTTTAAACATATTACATATACTTATTTTATAATCTGAACTTCATAATTTTAGTGTATAAAATCTTTTCTAAAATTTGTTTCAGATGTACAAAACAACATAGTAATTAGGCATTTATGTACCTCACAAAGTGAAAACCCCAATAAGTCTATTACTCATTTGACACGTACATGGTTATTATAATATTATTGACTATATTCCCTATACCATACCTTATATGAAATCTTTATGTAAGGTCTAATTCCTTCTGGCTCTTGTTTCTTTGTGTGTTTTATGAAATTATTCTATGGACTATTAGCTTATAGTCCTTAGAAAGCTGTTTGATGGGACTTCGTAATCTGAGAAAAATATGCTTCCTCCAAATAGGATTCATATCTGTTTTTGAGGGATGTTTGGTGACATTACTGATGAAGGAAACTAACTGATTAGGTTGATGTTTTTTGGATCATTAAGGTAGTGTTAGAACTCAGGCTACAAGCATATGAAGTGGATGGTGGTGATTATGAAATGTACAGGAGACCAATGTCAGACTGAGAAATGTTAAGTTTCTTTTCTATCTCCTTTTAAAAGGAATGTTTGTTTCTTTGTCACTCTGACATAGGCTTTGCGGTCCAACTTCATGTAGCCATCTCCTATTAGTTCTAGGCTTAATTCCTTTCTTCTTTAAAAAGTGAGGCTCAAGGTCACTGGATTAATTTGATAACCTCAGGATGAAAACCTTCCTCAGAGTTCTGCTTACCTTTTGGAAGTCTAGCTTTCACTTCTTTTGTCCTGACCTGAAATGTCCTTATTTACATGCCAGGTCAGTGGTGAATTTTAAAATATTTGAAAAATATATACTTACATTCAGTTTTTGGTTATCATCAGTGGTAAGGCTGTTCACATTACCTATTTCACCATGTTGTTGAAAATGAAGGTCAGTTATTCTCATATTTAAAGATGAGGAAATTTACATTCAGAGAGGCCAACTATCTGCCCCAGGTCACAGTACATGAAGGTGTCCAGATGTCAGAAAGCTGGTTCCATGTCAATTGCTTTTGTCATTTCCTGGCCCTCTGAAGACTACAACCATCAGTTAAAAGGAGTACACATAATAAGCATACAATTAAATAGATAATTTTCTACAAGATGTTAAAGCATTTTTTTTTCATCTTTGGAAAGGAGTTCACAATTTGCTTTTTATTTTTATTTATTTATTTTTAAATTTAATTTAATTTTTTTTTTTTTTTTTTTTTTAATGTGGGTAGTTCCCTGGCTGGGAATTGAACCCAGGCCGCAGCATTGATAGCACTGAAGCCTTAGCCACTACACCACCAGGGAACTCCCAAATTGGTTTTTAAACAATCATTTATTAAGAAAGTAGAGCAGGCATTAATATCTTTTGATTTAGAGACTAACACAGCAGAATTTCACAAGTGGCCAAGAATAATACATGAGATTTTTTTTTTTCAAGTCATTTTTGGGAAGTTCGAAAGTAGCTTTTAATTTTCAAAGAATTTAGACAAAAATCTTCAAAATAATGCATGATGATTATTATGTAATTTTGATATTCCCCTTTGGAAAACAAGATACAAATTATGCAGTTGTTTTTTTTTTAACAACAACAACAGGAAAAACCACTTGGCAGTTTTCAAAAGTAAAATTTTGTGACTTTGAGGAGTACTTCATATGGAAGAACATACTTGGTGACCCCTTTAGTAGATAACTGGATTTAAGGCAAACTTTTCTCAGATTATTCTATGAACACTGATCAGAGCATATGAGGTGAGTAAAAATGGACAGTCAATTCCATGTTCCTGAAGTCTGGGTGCCACTTGGTTGAGTTGCTACGTTTGGTATAAGGCAATTGCTGGGTAATTTGAGATGGAACAGGTGAAGCTCAAATAATTTCAGGGTGAGAAGAGATGAGCAAATGACAGCTATTTCAAGCAGCCCTGGCACAGTTACTCTAGTGTTTGGATGGGCATGTCTCCTAATGTGATTTCATTATACTCAGGTTAAAGACTTGGGTTTTAGATCAACAATGTGCAAATTTGGTTTATTACCTATGTTCAAAAATCAAATGACAGAGTTCCAGCAGGAGAGCTTCAGTGTTGCCAAGAGTACCAGCAGAAACATTGCTTAGGTCTTTCATAGAACAAAAACTCTGACTAGAAATGTGAAATTTGTATTAGAGAATAAGGAAGGGTTAACATTACAAGAATACTTTTAAATAGTACTCTTCATGTGTATATGTCTTTGTGTGCTTATATATTTAAAAGTAAATTTTGTTCTCCATTGGATGATTTTAGGCATCTCAGACTGTGTGATTGTGGTAATTGTACTCAAAGTGAGTGAGTCACAGGGAAAGACTCAGTGCTGATCCCACCCAGCTGGTCCTGTAATCACTGGCACTGCTGTGGATGGAGAACAAACCCTACAGCCCTATTTGTCCTTGTCAGAGGAGCAACAATGCTTAGGACTAAAACCCAAAGTTATACATGACTCTAAAAAGAGCGATTTGTCAAGCGTTTCATTGGCACAAATTGAAGTGGAATGAGGTCCTGGGCTCTTGAGGTCACTTTGCAACAGGAAGAATTCATTATCTAACGATACACAGTGGAAAATGCCTCGCAATTGTATTTGCTTGTAAAGGATGAGTGCCCACACATAAAGCCAACGTGGCAGAGGTCACTTACAAGAAATAAACTAAACGAAAGCAGAGACTCATGGAAGCATCATTCCCTGGCTGAGAGCCTCTTGCTTCTTCCTCCTGGTCAGGGCTGCTTTGGGCATATGGTTCGTGGTACTGAGGGAAACACTTGGGGAGCTCTTTGTTATTTGTAGGAGATCACTTGCACAGGTCCGGCTAATTTGTCTCCTAGAAGCCCGGTGCAGTGTCACATGTCTTTCCTACTTGGGGTTGGGGTTGGGGGCGGGAGAATTTGTTCCCCATCCTTCTCCATATTCCATATTATTCTGAAGTGTGCATTTTCTCTAAGGCATTTTTATTGCATGTTCCTCATTAAGTGGAGAAGGTGCAACTTGAATTATGTAATAGATCATTGGGAGGTTACTAATGAGGGATTAGTTTCAGTTAAAAAAGGAGAGAGAAAGGAAGTACATACTGAGCATGTGTATCCACTCTTAGGATCAGAGTGTTCATTGTGTTTATAACTAATTTGGAACAGAGAATTAATTACTACGTTTTTAGTTGGGCAGAGTTGATGACAGCTGGTACAACAAAAATCAAAAGTCATTTTAAATGAAAGAGAAAACTAGCATGGCTGAGGAGGATGAAGGGCAAGGAAGTAGATGTGGAGATCAACTAGCCTAATCTCTTGCCACACCTCTGTCCTCTCCCAGCTGAGACAGTAGGAAGGATTAGAGAGGCTCACATGTCAACTCCAGTGGCCATGTTTCACTCTCTACCCATTTTCTCTCATCCAATAAAGTCTTCTTATCCTTTATATTAAAAAAAGTTCTTTTCTAATAATGTGACATCTTACTCATTCTTTTGCTCACTTTGTTATGGTTACTACCACTGATAGGGATTGCGTTGAATCTGTGCATTACTTTGAGTAGTACGGATAGCTTAGTAACATTAGATCTTCTACTGCATGAACATGGGATGCCTTTCCATGTATTTGTGTCTTCTTTAATTTTTTCTACCAGTGTCTTTTT
>PVJL010011945.1:0-39987 GCA_004026885.1 Lyroderma lyra | reverse complement strand
GAATCTCATTTTTCTCACCCACAGAGTCTGGAAGGGAACGCCCAGACGCAGGGCGGAGCGCTGGGGTAGAAGAGATGTGGCCGTCTCCCTCCCTTTTTTCTTCCTGGCATTATCTGTCCTTCCCATTTCCCTCTCACAACTTGGGGCCATGGATTCTGTAGGCGGGTTCCTGCCCCCAGGGGGTTCTGAGACGGTGGAGATGGGGTGAGGGCGGAGGGGGAAGGTTGCATGCTCCCCAGGACCTGGTGGAGCCCTGAGTCTGGGTCCCCCAGGGTCGCGTCCCCACCAGCCCATGGTGCCCTTTTCCCCATCCAGAGCCTGGCCGGGAGGGGGCGGGCCGGGGCCTCCCTAGGCTACTCTGGAAACAATTCAAGGGGGGCCCATTGCGTTGGCAATTTCTAGAAATGAACTGCCATTCCACAGCGCCAGGCTGCATGCCTGCCCAGTGGGGTCTCCTGGCCCAGACCTGTCCCTTCCGCGCCTCCACAGAGCTGTCCCTTCCGTGAGTCCCAAAGGGGCTGATGGCCACACGCTGAAGAGCTAACTGCTCGGAGAGAGAGACGGGCATTGGCCTGCCAGTGCCCTTGCCTGGGGGGCTTCCTGGACTACCACCCCTCCGCAGCTACCCCACCCACCCCCACCCACCCAGGGCCTCTCCATCCACGGCCCACTTCACCTGGCTAGGTCTAGCCTACGTCCTTCCTCTTTGAAGGTCCCCTCTGCGAAGGCCTGCTCATTCATCTCAGTGACAGGAGCCAATGCAGCCCCCTGGTGTGACAGATTCGATTGGCGTCCCCCCTAGAAGCCCGGCGCCCTCTCTTGCTTCTTTGAGTTTTGGCGTCTAACACCTCACAGCTGCAGCTTGTCCCAGAACTGCCCTCGGCCACGGCAGCCCACAGCCAGTGTGGTGAGCTGGACTGTGTCCCCCCAGAAAGGTAGGCTGAAGTCCTAAACCACCACCACCCCGTGCCTGTGACCTTATTTGGAACTAGGATCATGGCAGAGGAATCAAGTTAAGATGAGGTCACTAGAGTGAACCCTAATCCAATACAACTGAGTCCTCATATAGGAAGAGGAGAAAAGCCAGGTGAGGATGGAGTGGGGTCTGGGGTGGGTTTCCTGGGGCCCTGTGGCTTTACCCAGCTAGGAAAGTGCTTGCCGGCCAGGCTAGAGGCAGAAAGGACTGATCCACACATCCACCCACCTCTCTGCCATCCATCCATCCATCCATCCATCCATCCACCCATCCATCCATCCATCATAGCTGCAAACCTGGGATGTCAAGGGTGGCCAGCCACCCCAGATGCTGGGAGATAGGAAGGAGTCCCCAACACAGGTTCTAGAGGTAGCTGCTGGCACCTCCATTCCAGACTCCTAGCTCCAGAACTGCGAGACCAATTGCTGCTGTGTTAAACCCCCCTGTGTGGTGGCACCTGTTACAGCAGCCAGTGGGGGGCTGACCTGGGCTTTCAGCAGGCTGGTCCCCAGCCTCAAGGCAGTTACAATTCTGGGTGCTGTTCAAGCTACAGCGCCAGACACATTCACGTTTTCCTGAACTTTCCCCCACCCTGTCCTACTTCCCTCACTCCCAAGAGGCTTTGCCTGAGAGCACTCCCTCAGTGGGGCCCTTGCACAAAATCCCTGCTTCAAGCTCTGCCCTAAGGCAGTAGATGTCATCAATAGATGTCACTTGGATAGGTAGGTAGATAGATGGATAGATGGATGAATATGTAAGAGCATGGATAGACGGATGAATGGATGGATGGGTGGATGGTGGATGGATGGATGGATGGATGATGAATGGATGGATGGATGGATGGGTGGATGGATGGATGGTGGATGGATGGATGATGGATGGATGGATGGATGGCGGAGAGGTGGGTGGATGTGTGGATCAGTCCTTTCTGCCTCTAGCCTGGCCGGCAAGCACTTCCCTAGCTGGGTAAAGCCACAGGGCCCCAGGAAACCCACCCCAGACCCCACTCCCTGGCAGGAGACAGATGAGAGCCCCTGAGTCTTTTTCTGTCCCTCTCAGCCTCCCCTGGGCATATCTGCCAAGATGTGGAGCTGGGTGATGGGCCTCCAACTGCTGCATGTTTCAGTGTTCTGAGGGTGGAGAGGAGGAACGTGGTGCTTCAGCCTGGCCCTCAGGGGATGTCCTCGGCCAGCTGGAGGGATCGGGATGGAGGAGGAGACATTGCGAGATGCCTGTGGGTGCCCACCTCCTCACCCCATGCTGGGGTCCCAGGTGCCCTGTCCAGGGCCTCCTAGAGTGAGCCTGGGAGGATGGGCCAGAAGCAGAGCAGAGGTGGGCACAGCAGTGTTCCCTTTTCTACTTCTATCGTCTGTGTTTTCCGACACTTCTACAGTGAAAACAACTGCTTTTATAATGAGGAAAATACAGTCTTAGAGACATGGCCATGCCCTTGAGAGGCCGACACCCACAGAGACGGGCCCACCGCCAGGGCTGTGAGCTGGGCACGGAGCCCTCCCCCCATGCCCAGGGAAGCCCTGGGAGGGAAACTGGGCCTAGAGGGCACAGGCAGGGAGCACGGCGCTCCAGGCAGGTGAGAGCAGGAAGCCTGGGGCGCAGGCTGCCCGCTCCCCGACATGGCTGGGGAGGGAGGACATCCTCCATCTTCCAAGGCTCTGGCTGGAGATCTAGAAATTGAACCCCTGGGAGTTCCCTGGTGGTGTGGTGGCTTAAGTCTTCGGCGCTGGCGCTGTTCGATTCCCAGCCAGGGAGCTAGCTATCCACATGCAAAAAAAAAAAAAAAGAAAAGAAAAGAAATTGAACCCCAGACCTTGAGCCCAGGCCTCCTCACCCCAGATGGGTCCCAGGGACCCCAGAGATTACCAGGCCAGGTGCACCCACCTGGACAGGTACAGGGGCTGGGTGGAAGCAGCCCCTACCCACCCGAACCCGGCTCCTCCACAGCCGCTTGAATTTGCTTCTACAGAAAATGAGCTAACGAGGCAGCAGACCTCATTCCCGCAAAGAGCAGAACTCAGCAGTTGCCAGCATTCGGGGAGCAGGGAGGACAGAGAGCCCCGTGGATTTGTCTCATTCCTGCGAGGACGCGCGCCCTGGCCTCCACCACTCACCTCAGGCCAGCCCGCCTCAGTTTCCCTGTCTCTCACTCACATGGCCGGGGGCCCGGGGCCCAGCAGTGGGGAGGGAAGGGGTTCCTGGGGCCTCTCCCACAGGTAGCCCCTGGGCCAGGGACCCACCTGAGGCTCAGAGAGGGGCACAGCAGGGGCTCTGCCTCCCAGGGCCTCAGTGATGGTTCTTTGCAAAGAACCTCGGCGTGAAGTGCACGCGGGGCCTCTGCAGGGGCCACCCACGTGCGTGGGCGGGGAGCATGTGGGTGCTGCTTCCTGGGGCAAAGCCTGGCCCAGAGATGCGTCCTGCCCGAGGGGCAAGCAAGGGCAGGACCCCTTACGGGGCCCCTGCTCCAGGCAAGCCCTTGACTGCCCTCTGTGGCACCATTTTACACATGGGGAAACTGAGGTTCAGAGAGCGGGGTGCCTGCCAGAGACCCCTCAGTGGAGGAGCTGGGTTCTCACCCGTCTGCAGAGGAGAAAAACGCCTCCAGGATCCCCCCACAGCCCCACCCCGGGGTCCTGCTGCCCCATTGGTGCACCCCATAGCAATGAGGGGGCAGCTGTCCCAGTCTCTGAGGGCCCCTCTGGGGTGGCGAGGTTGGGGGTCCTTCCTTGCACAGCCAGAGGAGGGCCCAGGAGAGGGGGCTGCAGGTACCCCCCCCCACCCCCGCCCAGCCACACCTGCTCTTCCTGATTCTGCAGGCTTTGCTGACACCTGCTGGTCACGCATCCCATCACCATAGCTACCTGTGTGGACCTAACAGCACCCCCGCCCCCCAAGGGGCAGATGGAGGGGAGTGGAAGCACAGGGGTGGGGTCCACCAGCAGTGGCATGCCTCTTCTGGGAACACCTCCTGTCACCCGCATCAGGGAGCAGGGAGGACAGAGAGCCCCGTGGATTTGTCTCATTCCTGCGAGGACGCGCGCCCTGGCCTCCACCACTCACCTCAGGCCAGCCCGCCTCAGTTTCCCTGTCTCTCACTCACACGACCACGGTCCAGCGGCCTGGCTGGTGGGAAGGAAGGGGTCCCTGGGGCCTCTCCCACATAGCTCCACATTAAACCCTGTGCCTCGATCCCACCTGCCCTCATCTGTCCTCACCCCACACCCAACCACAACCCCCACCGGTGCCCCCGCTTCCGCCTGCCTGACGCCCCCCAGAGCTCAAGGTCTGCGCCCAGCCCCCCACCCCTGCCCCCCCATAGGCACAGAAGCCCCTGCTGAATCATCACCTTCTTTAGGCTTCCAGGGTTCCCAGCTCAGGCACAATGACCCCTCCCACCCATCTGAATGCCCTGAAGGTGGGGGGGAGCCCCCACACACCCACCCCAGCTCCTCTGTGGCCCCGATCTGCACCCCGTGTGTACCCTTCAGGGGAAGGCCCAAACCCTCCCTCAGGCCAGGCTGCACAGGCCTACTGGTCCCCCGGGGGCTCTGAGCATGCTGTCCCAGCTTCCTCTGTCTCCTGCAAACCCTTCCAGAACATCCCACCAGCTGTGACTCCCGGGCCTTGCTGTCATCTGCAGACTGTCCCTCCCCCTGCCAATGTGCCCCCACGGCACTGCCCTGATTATGGGGTCCCTGCTGTGTCTCCGCTGAGCACTCCAGCTGAGGTGCTGCCTCCCCCAGGCCCACTCCCACCTTCCCTGGCCTCTGGGGTCTCCGGGGACTAGTGACCACATCCTATGGAATGACAGGGAGACTCCAGCCACCTGACACAGCCTGACCCCATGTGCCTGGCAGTCCTGACCACGGCAGTCCTGTCCCCTGGGCCTTGCACTGGACCTCAATACACAGAAAGAAGGAGCACAGGGGACCCTTCTGGAGACCCCTTGAGGTGGTTCCTCGGAGTGGCGGCGGCTGGGCATGGACATTCGGCCACCTCCTTTATTGGTCGCTCAGGAGCGGGTGGAGGGACATAGGGGTTCACAAGGACGGGCCAGTGCTCAGGAGCTAGAGGCCTGGCCCTGCCCCAGGGGCCAGGGTCTTGGGCTGGTCCTGCCTCCATGGCCCCAGCTTACCCTGGTAGTCGAGCACTGGGCAGGCTGGGCTCTTCTGACTCCGAGAACCGGGCAATGCCTGGCCAGGCCCTGGTAGTCCAGCGGAGACCAGTCCTTCCCCTGACACCCACCACGCTCCAGGCCTGGGAAGCACCTGCCCCCAGCCTCACGCCCAGCAGCCTGGTGCCCAGAAAGTCCGTCAAAGCCTCAACTTCAGCTGCCCCCAAAAGCGAGGCCGGTCCCATGGAGGGAAGGAGGAGCTGGAATCTGCTCTCCTCTCCCACCCCCCGCCCCCACGGCACAGACCAGCCTGTCACCACTCAGTCAGCAGCTGGCCCTTCCCATCCAAACAGGCGGTCAGAACAGCAGGGGAGTTGGCCCAGTCGGCCATGGCCATGGCCATGCTAACGGCGGCCACACATCAGACTGGGACTGGCCAGCAGCCCTGCCGGCCTCCCAGCACCACTTCCTGCCTTCTCCTTCTCTTTGGGTACCTCTCCCTCCTGTCTCCACGCATTAGCCTGGTCATGTCACTTCCCTCTGCCTCTGTCCCTCTCTGTCTCTTTCTCTATCTCTTCTGCATCTGTCTGTTTCTCTGGCACTCCAGGCAGAGGGGACAACCTGTGCAAAGGCCTGTGGCAGGCCGAGTACAGAGTGTCAGAGACTTGAAAGGAGATGGGCCTGGCAGAGGAGGGGACACAGAGGGGAGCATGCTGGACAGGGAAGTGTGACACAGCGAGCACCGAGCAGAGTTGTCCACACGCACTTGCGTCAGAGAACACCTCGGCTCAGAGCGGCCCAAGGCAGATCTGCAACAGTCAGGACGCGCGTATCAGCCCGGGCCACTCCGTGGGCCCCACACCCCCAGCCGGTAGCAGCCCAGGGGCCCCGACGGGTCTCAGCAAATCCGAGTGTGCTCATCCTGGTCGCAGTGATTGCTTCAGGGGTGGGAGGAAATGAGGCGCCCTGCAGTCCGGGTGACGATCCCACGCGGACCCCTTGGAGACGCTACTGAGCGGCCTGACACCTCCCCACGCCCTCCCTTCCTTCCAATAAACCTCCTGTTACTGCTGACTGTTTTGAGCTGGCTTTCCTATTATTTGCTCCTCAGCACAGCCTGACACAGAAGCCGGGATGGAGTGCCCCCCGAGACTCAAGGCAGCAATGAGTCCCCCTCGGAAGCCCCACAGAACAGTTTCCAGTGGCCGTGAAGCGAGGCCCGCCCCTCCGGCTCTGGGGAGGATCACGCTCTTTTAAAAACCCACAAGGCCTGGGAGACTGAGCTCTAGGGTGGCTGGTGGGGAGACCCAGGTGGCTGGCCTGGGGTCGGGGTCGGGCCCCTCATTCACCAGATCCACAGGCCACGTCCCGGCGCAGTGCCACCGCAGCCGCCGCGCCCGCGCCCGCGCCCGCCGGCCGCCGTCCAGTCCGCGCGGCGAGTGCGCCGCCAGCTGCCACCGGCCGAGCTGCGCTGGAGAACCTCCCGCACGTTGAAAGAGATTTCTTTCCAGCAGACAGCGCTGGGGCGGATCCGAGCCTTATCTTCCCCTTCCAGAACGAGTGCTGTTCATTTCACTTCCTAAAATAAAATAAAAAAAACCCTAAACCACAAACTGAAAAGCAGGTGGGACGGTTTCAGGATTTGGCTGGAGCTTGTCTGGGAGCTGATAAGGAGCAGCCAGTTGCTGGGCAACACAACAGCCAGCCGGCGGGCAGAAGTGCCGGTGTTTCCGGGGCATCCGCACTGCCCCCCAAGAGGACAGCTGGGCATGAGCAGGCCCACGGCTCCCCAAGGCCTTTCTCATTGTAGAGAACTTCACCCCTAAGTATCTTGGGGCCCACAGGGGCTGGGAGCAGAAGAGAGGAGCTCATCTGTGCGGAAATAGTGAAACATCTCAACGGAGCAGAAATGTCAGCCCTGACGGCTCCCGGGGCGGGAGGGCAGGCCCTGGGGACGCACTCATGAGCAAACGCATGCCGCGGGAGCCCGGCCCCGGGAGCCCGGCCCCGGGGCCAGGAGCTGCTGATGGACAGAGCAGAGGCGGCTCCGCAGAGGTGGGTCCCAGGGCTCGGCTCCAGCTCTGGTTCACTCAACAATCTGCACGAGGGCACAGAAGCTGCTTGATCAAATACACAGCTGATCCGAAAAGCCAGGAGAGACCAGAACCATGTAGTTTCCCAACCCTCCCCCTCAACAAAACCAAACCTGCAGGGCACTCAGTGTCTGTGGGGGTCCCTACCCTGGTCCCTGTCAGCAAAGGTGTTTGTTGAAGCAGGGCCTGGCCTACCCTGGTGACAGAGCTGGCCGCTGGCCGCCCCTAGCCCTGCCTGCCAGCTGCAACCCCCCCCATCCCGCCAAGGCTTTTGCTTCTCCCTTTCTCCCTCCCCGTATTTTCTTTCCCTTTTGGAAGCTGCGCTATTCTGAGAGAATAGTGCTTCTGGGAACTGGGCTGAGAGTCCTGTTTGTTCAAAGAAAATATTTTTCTTCCACACACAAGCACTGTGTTTATGCCATGAATCGCCTGTCTGCTTCTGTCCTCCGCCCACCTTTCTTCTGGCATCGGTCCCCGCCCTCCCCCCAGGTGGGCCCAGGAGGGGGAGGCGGCCAGCGGGAAGCCTGGCTGGGGGGCCAGGGGTGGGTCAAGGAAGGGGCCTTGCTCGGTGCGGACCAGGGCGGGGCCTCGGCTCCCCCCGTCCCTAAGTCCCTAACGGGCACCGCGCCTCTTAGGTCCAGGTCACTCTGAGGAGACCACATACAAGTAACCAGCCCATGGCCCCCCGCTACCAGGTCCAGACCCACCGTGCGCCCCACCTGGGAGACACAGAAGAAGGAACTGAGGCTGCAAACTGAGGAGGGGGTGCCTGAGAGGGTTCAGGGGCCCGGAGAGCCCGCGGCCCCCCCAGGGGCCATGCCTGGCCCCGCACCAGCCCTGCCCTCTGCCCGGAATGACCCAGCACTGTGTACAAACAGGCCGTGTGTGTAAGTGCATCCAGGGTTTGCTGTCCTTGCTGTTGCTTTGTTTTAACACTTAGAACTTTAAACACATTTTAGGAACAAATATTTCTAGCATCAGATTTTTTTTCCAGACACGAGTGTTCCACGGAGCCTACGTGAGCCAAGTCGGATGGAAGGGTCTCTCCCTTCCCTCCCAAACATTCAGCGGCTAGTCCCAGCCCGTGCCGGGCCTAGGTGCTGGGACAGGAGGGACAGGCCAGCACCTTCCCAGGGGGGTCTGACCATTGCAAAGGGAGCAGACGAGCCCACGGGGCTGCTGGCGCTAAGCCATGCTCCCAGTCACGACTCGGGGGGACAGTGCCTGTCTTTTCTGGGGGTGAACACAGAGTGTGCACCGACGCTTCCAATTCTAAATAACGCTGGACCTGGGAATTTTATTTCTGAGAGTGCTTTCCGCTCTGGAGGAAAAGGTGTTACGTTTTGAGTTTATTAAGAACACTCGCTGCAACTCTGCTGATAAAAGCAAGAAGCTGGGGATCCCCACGTCCAGCCACTGGGGATGAGTTAGGTAGTTCGTGGCAAAGTAAAGCTGGCCGGGATCACGGAGGAGACCACCCGAGGCGGTGCCCCGCGGAAACACACCAGAGAGCGTGGGGCAGTCGTTAGCACGGCACGCTCCCATTTTAATTTTCTCGTTACATACTTACGCGTATAAGTAAGTGCAAAGAGAAAGATTAGAAAGATACTCTCTGGAGTATTAATATGGAGACAACATTATTATTTCTTTTTCTTTTCTTTTTTCATGTGGGTGGCTGGGACTCGAACTCAGGCCGCAGCGTTGAGAGCACTGAAGCCTTAGCCACTACACCACCAGGGAGCTCCCCTATTTTGTTGTTGTTGTTGTTGTTGTTGTTGTTGTTTATCTATATTCGCTGTCTCTTTCAAATGAGCTTTATTTTACTAGGGAAAAAAAAAAAAAAAAGACCAAAAAAGGAAAATGCCCATGGCTTTGAAGAATATAAAAAGATGCTCAACTCTGCTCATAAAAGAAATGCTTGATGAAATTACACCGCCTCCCTGCAGGACCCTTCGTCCCGGGGCAGGTGGTCTGTCCTCCTGCCGACTCCCTCTCACTGCACCATGTGCTGCCTCACGGCGGGGAGGGGAGGCCAAGCTCACATCTAGCAACTTCTCCAAGGGGCTCCCGCCTCAGACCTGGCAGAAAAGTGGAGAGGGACACGCCATCCGTGACCCCGCTGGCTGTCTTCAGGCCTGGGCTCTGTGGCCAGGGGACAGGCTACTAACTAACTAGCTAGCTAGCTAGCTGGCCTGTGGCCTGGGCAGGTGACCATCCCCTCAGGCCTCAGTCCCTCCAGCTCTGAAAGGGCAGGCCTCTGCACACCAGCCTCTGCCATCCAGAAAGGGAAACGCTGGGAACACACAAATCCTGTGCTAAGTTCCTGGTGGGAAGGCTTTTCTTCCTCACCGTCTGTCCCCCCTCCAGCCTTGACTTCCGAGGCTTCCAAACAAACATTCAGAGCACACAGGCTTCCGCCTCTTTCCTGTTGGCTTCAAAGAACAGCTGTACTTGGGGGTCAGCTGAATTTCTTCTGAGGCTCAGCCTATCGAGATGGGCCAGGCGGCTTCACACATAGTCAACTCCAAGTGCAGGCCCTTGGCCTTTCTGGGCCATGGACAACACTCTACACGCTCGTCACCCCCGCCCCCTGCACAAGGCAGGGTGAGGCCAACAGGCCTGGGCCTCACTCGGGGTGCACCCCGCAAGAGGACGCACTCGCTAAACCCACCCCCATTCCACCTGTTTTCTGCGATGAGACCTCAGTATGACTCCTGACCAGTCAGGGTCCGTGTCCCCTGCCCTGGACTGTGGTGGGCCCCTGTGACTGCCCCAAGTGACAGTGTGTGGTGGGGACGCGATGGGGTGGCCGAGGCTAGGGCACACCCTCTGGGTCTTCCTGGGACCCAGCTGCCATGCTGTGAGGAAGCCCAGCTACCCACATGGTCAGACCACACAGAGGCCATGCGCAGGCGTTCCGGCCACAGGTCCAGCGGAGGTCCCCGCTGACCACCAGCCTCAACTCCTGGACACTTGAGGACAGGTGCTTCCAGAAGATTCCAGCCCCTGGCAGAGGCTCTAGACACCATGGAACAGAGGCAAGCCACCGCGCTTGTCCTGTGGAAGCCGAGAACCTCTGCAAATGGCTCCCCACCCCGCCGGAGCTGGGTGGTTTGCTGCAACATGCAGGCACAGGCGGCAGGTTCCTCATTCCTCAGCCTTGGCATCTCCCCCACTTACCTGTCGCCCTAATGACCGAGTCACACCTGAGCCTGAAGTGCAGGCTGCACCTCACTGCCATCTCACTGCGCCCTGCTGCCGAGTTTGGCTTCAGCAGCCAGAGGGTCAGTCCTGCCCCAACTGGGAAGGTCATGCTGACACCTGAGGGCTGTCCCTCAGTTTTCTCACTGCTCTGAACAGGAAGTGAGCCATCATGGGGAGTCCCATGGTGCTACCAAGCATGGGTGACTGGTTCAGGTACAACCTAGAAGGTTGCAGGCTCCTGTCACTTAATCACCATTTCGGCTCAGGTGACCCTCACCTTGAGGACCAAGCCGAGAGCTGGGGAGGCGCCACCTCCTGACCCCACCTGACAGTCCCCACGCTTGTCACCTGTCTGTCCTGCAGCACCCAGAACCCCACCCTCTCCCCTGGCCCCTCCCAAGTCCAGGTCCCCACTCCTCCCTGGACACCTGCCCATCACCCTGGTCTCCCCGCCTCGGTTACTACCTTCTGTCCCCCTCCATGCTGTGGCCACTTCCCCTTCCTGGAGTCCAGGTCTGGGGGAGGACATTTCTGCCTAACACCGAGCCTGCAAGTCAGCAGTCACAAAAGGACAAATACTGCAGGATTCCATTTGTATGAGGTTCCCAGAAGAGTCCAGCTCTTAGAAAAAGGGACACAGAAGTAGGCGGTGGGGGCCAGAGGCTAGGGAGTGAGTGTTCAGTGCGGACAGTCTCAGTTCAGAAAAACGGACAGTTCTGGAGATGGACGGTGGTGAAGGCTGCACAACAGCGTGTGTGTCCTTAATGCCACCGAGCAGAACACTTACAGATGGTTAAGACGGGGAATTTGGTTGTGTGTATTTTACCACAATTAAAATATGGAGATGCATTAAATGAAAACAAAACTGACTCGGTCCCCATGGCCCCCGGGTAATGCCAACAAGGACGTGGCCCGGCCTGCCCTCAGCCACAGGTTGGGGCCGAGCTGCCCAAGCCACACGGAGTCTGCGCAGAGGCGCAGCGGGCCAGCCCCACCCCGGCCTCGCCACCTCCTCTCCACCGGTGCTTCCCTGGCCTGCCAAGGCTGACCGAGCAGGCAGCCCCGGGGGCCCGGGGCAGGTCAGCCCCGGGGGCCCCAGGTAGGTCTGCCCCCTCTTTGGGTCTCACGTCCATCCAGGTACCCCTGACCCGGCCAAGCGCAGTCTGTCCTCAGCAGTGCGCAGGGGTGGGTGACTGCCCCTCTGCCCCCTCCGGGGCTGGGGGGGCTCAGAGGGGAAAGGTCAGGAGTGTCCCTGGGGGAAGGACCACACAGCTGCCTGGTTTTCTAAATTAAGCCCACTTTATTTGAAACTTTTCACATGCCACAAATGTACATGAAAATATCCATTCAAAATGTAGTTTGAACACAAAATGCAGGAGCAAGCATCACCAGACGGACAAGATCTGTCGTCGAAAGGCAGGTGACACATGTTCGGTCATTTAGCACCTAGGTCACACACATGCCACAAGACCCCCAGCCGACTCACTCCCAACTGCCTTCAGGACATACTCTGAGCTGAACTGGTTCCAGTTGGACCCGCACGCGGACGGTCCGGGGTCAGAGGGCCCATGTCCAGGTGGAAACGCCGCCGCAGGGTGTGTCACGAGCACACGCGCCCCCGCCCGCCCGCGCGCGCCCCCACCATGAGCACAGCCTGCGCTGGCGCCGTCAGGGCCCCTCGGAAGCCACTTCCTCGTCAGGTTCAGCACAGCAGCTTCGGCCCAGGGCCCGCTCTCCCAGCCCTGGCCTGGGTTTCGTGACCAGACAGCCCGCGGTCACCACATCGCTGGCCGGGTCTGCCCGGAAAGGGGGCACAGCAGATGCCCTGACCCTGCGATGTCACTGAAAAGCCCCGTGTTTCAGAGGTTTCGGAAAGAGATTTAGAAAGTGGAATCGTGTAGACATTTAGATGACCTTGGTCGGCTGGTATCAGACCCACAGTTGGGGTTTTTTTATACTTTTGGGGTATTTGCTAATTGTGCCCAGCAGACCCTGGACACCTCTAATTAGAACGCTGCGTCCCAACACAGATGGGACCAGAGACCATCCCGAAGGGCACTGAGCCCCTCCCGCACAATCCCAGGCCTTTCCTGTCAAAGGGGTTGGGGGCTCAGGACTAGGCCCCAGAACATGTCCCCGTCCCCAGGGGGGAGGCCCATGTCCCCATGCCACAGGCTTTACGGCTGAAACAGCAGGAACCCCTGCCAACGGCCACACTCCACCACCCTCAGCCACTCATTCACTTGCTCTTGCAAGGTGTCAGCAATCTTCGGATTCCAACAGAGCGAATAATGAGGGCGAGAGCGGGCGGGGGGCTGTCGCTGCCCCAGAGCCGCCCAGAGGACGTGCGGCAGGACCACCAGGACAGCGTCCACCTTGTCAGGCGGGGTGCTGGGCACAATCAGCGCTGCTTTCAGACCCCGCTATGGCTCCAGCTTTCCTGCCCAGGCCTGTCCCCTCAGCAGCTGAATGTCTTGCAGCTCTGGGTCCCTGCCCAGGGGCCAATTAAGGGGGTGTCGTCCTCGACGCGGAGCCCACCACCAGGGCCTGTCTTAGGCTGCAGTCCCGGTCCTGAGCAGAGAGCGCTTTCCCACTACGCACACAGGTGGCCTCAGGGACCTGGCAGAGACAGGACCCTGGGACCTGTGTGTCCTTGGGTCCTTGGGGACAGCTGACAGGCCAGGATGACACCCCTCCATTGTATGAGTGCAGTGTTCCCAATGCAGCCTCTTTGGAATAGAAATACTTGCACGTGACAATAAGCAAAGCCGCTGAGAACAGGGAGGGGGCCTGTGGTCTTGGCGTCCCTCAGGCTCAAGCTGGCCCCCATGAGTGCCCATGGACCTGCGTGGCCTGGGGGTGGGGACAGGGGTCTCCTAACACAGTGGTAAATGCCGAGCCTCCTTGCTCAGCCCCTCCCCAGTGTCCCACACACACTACGCACACGAGTGTGCACCCATGCATACACTCATTCATACACATGAGCACACATGCACGCACACAGCATGCACACATACAAGTGTAGACACACACAAGCACACCACACATGTGCACACACGCACACGTGCACACACACACGCAGGCTCCAGTGCTGACCAGCCACCTCTCAGCAGGCAGCATATGGTCTGCCGCTCAACAGCCCGCGTCTGCCAATTGGGGACCATTAGGGTGGGTTCCTTTCCCAGCGTAAAATGCTGCAGAATATAAATTGCAATTAACAGCGGTGCCAAAACAGCACTTAGAGAGAATAAGCACATTATTAACATCTGCTGAGTCCTGTCTTGGGTGTAGAAGCAGCGGAAATTCTTGCTCTAAGTAAAAGGATGGTTGCAGGGGACACTGAGAATACAAGGTCTACTGTTTGGGGGCTGCTTTGCAAGGCAGCCTGCGCCCCAGCCTCCCGTGAACCCCCTCCCAGCTGTCTGTTGGCACAGTGATGCCACTAGGTAAAACTGCTTGCTCATGACAACAGGCCGCCCAGGCGAGAGCAAGAAAACCCAACTGCAGCCTCCAGACAAACTCCTGGTGGGAAGGTCACTCCCGCGCCTGAGCCCAGTGCCTCTGGATGAGAGAACAAGGGCGCCCAGAGCCACCCAGGGCCCAGGGGAGGGCCGGGCCGCCAGCTCCCTCCCAGGCTGTGTGCCCCTTGCCTGTCAAGCTTCCAGCAGCCACACCTGGCTTTGAGGACAAGAAGTGGTCAGCCCCCACACCACCATTCCTGACCACCCTCGTTTGATGGTCTCCGGTGCCACCTGAAAGAAATGCCCAGAAATTGGGCATTTCAGACTCTCACATACAGCCATGTGGCCCTAACAGGAAACCTTGACACTGCCTCTGGGGCCCAGCAGCCTGCCTGTGAGGTCAGAAGAGACAGGACCCAGGTTGTGGCTCTCAGGTAAAGAAGGCTGTGGGTCTGGTGGGGACAGTTGCCTGGAGGCCAAGAGCCACCAGCTACAGCCCAGGACAGGGGAGGGCGTCCTGTACTCCAGGGACGCGATGACTGCACCTATGCCAGGGAACCAGGGCGAAGGGTAGGCGTGCTCACCTCGCTCCCCTGCGTCCACACTGTCTGCTCCATCAGGGGTGACAGAGCAAAGCCGGAGTTGTGTGACACTCAGGGAGAACTGGAGCAGGGGGCCTGTGCCCCCCGCCGCCGAGGACTGCTTCTCCTGCAGCTGCCATGGGGACGCCACCTGGACCCCACAGCCCGGTGGGGTGCTGCTGAACTGTCGGGCCCTCGAGAACCCGGGAAGGGCAGCTGAATAAATGCCTGGGCCCAGGTCCCCAGTCCTTTAATAGCAGGTAAACTATACAGAACACGCTACACAGAATGGGGGTGGCTATCACCACGGAAACAGAGTGGGAAGATGGCCAGGCTGCAGGCCACAGGGCGTGGGCAATGACAGTGTGAGCAGGGCCACGGAGCTCCAAAGGGAGAGGCAGGCGCACGACAGGCTCAGCGTGAAGGTCCTGGAGAGGCAGCCCTTGGGGACTGAGGCGCCCTGGATGGAGGCCACCCAGTGTACCCCGGGTGTCCCAGAGTCCCTGCCGAGGGGACGGTGGCTCTGGGGAGGAAGACCGCAGAAGGCAGAGGCGGTGGCTGGGGACAGGGGAGGCCCTGGACACAGGGGGGCTGGCCCTCATTTTTGGAAAAGCTGAGCTGAACTTTCTAAAGTGCTAAAGAAAGCTCTCTGAAACGGGACATCTGATCGCTCCTCGGCCTTAAACCTCCTTCCGAGTCTTTCTCTGAACCACGTGCATCTGTATTTCCTGGGGAGCTACAGCCTGAAGCCAAAGCCCACCCAACAGTCCCAGCCTGGAGTCCCCACCCGCACTGGCCCTGACATGTCCGACATCATCTGGCTAAAACACACCGAAGACATAGTGGCATACAAATGTGTCTGAGTGGGAAGGGGAGCCCCAAATCTGCAGCCTCCCCGCCACATTACACTCACAGCCGACCTAGGGAGGGGACACCCAAGCATGCGGTCACTGGCCTTCCTGTTGAGGGCATCATCGTGGACGTGTCACGGGGTGAGCGTGTTCACCAACACACATGGTCACTCCAGCACCGGGCCCAGGCCGCTCCTCAGGGAGCCCGGTGACAGGTGACCAGGAACATGTGAGCAGAGGGACACTCTGGGGGCAGCACTGGGGCCACACCGAGCCAGCACGCACTACCTGTGGTGCAGCTGAGGAGGCCCACAGCGGCTCTTCCCGCCTGTCCCCATGCCACCTCACCCCACGCTTCACGGGAGCCGAGCCCTCACCGGGGAGAGAGAGGGGACGCGTCGAAAGCCCCGGGGGACGGTGGGGGCGCAGGGCGGCCGGGGACAGGGCTCCCCTCCTCCTGGGGCGCAGCCAGGCCCCCAGGGTCCGTGACAGGCGCTGTGCGTCGGTTTCAGTGGAGGCAGCGGCCAGCGCCCGTCCGGGCAATCCTGCTTCCTTGGTCGCGGAGGCGACAGACAGCAGGCAGGAGGCTCGGACGAGGGAAGCAGCTTCGCCGGCGCCAGCTGTCCCCATCACCACCACAGGTTTGGCGGCTCCTCGGCCACTCTGCTTTTAAATAAGGTGATCTCATCCAGGTGCACCATGGGGACGTCCCGGATGACATCCGTCAGGCCCTCGTGGAGCAGAGGGAAGATGACGACGTTCAGCGCGGGCCGCTCGGCCTGGAAACTGAGCCAGAGGCAAAGCCGTTAGCGGGGCCCCCGACGGCCGGGGCGGGGCTGACACAGCGGGAGCGCCCACTGGGTGCCAGGCAGAGGAAGGGGCGCTGAGGGCAGCCTGTCAGGACAGCCCCTGCGTTCCTGGGCCGTGGGTGGGAGGGGTCCCTGGACAGAGGGGCAACACTAGGGGGCTGCAGAGGCAAGGACAGTGCCCTCAGGGGCTGTAGAGAAGGGACAGGGCCGAGCCCGCACGCCCACAGGCCACCCTGGAGGGGCACCAACTCCCAACTCAGCAGCTCTGCCCGGAGAGGGGACAAGGCAGCTGCTGGGAGCCAGGAGCCATCGTCTGAACATGTGACAAGAGGCTGTCAGATCATGTCCTCGCCCCCGCGCCCACTGGGTCCCCTCCGTGCCGTGGACCTGAAGCACACGTGTGCAATTTCCACAGAGCATCCACGGGGCCGGGCACTGCACTAAGCGCCAAGGGACGTTAGCTCGTGTCGCCCTCCCCAAGACCCCGTGAAGCCAGCCCGGTGACCCCCACTTCCCCTGAGGCTTGGGAAGGGGATGCCCTTGCCACAGGAGGTCCCCCAGCCAGTCAGAAGCAGAATGAGGCCCACCCTGTGCAGCGGCCTAGAAGCAAAACCAAGGGCCTCCCCGGGAGCTAGAGAAGGGGGGACACAATGGTCCACACAGAGCGAGACAGAAGACTTCCAGAACCCAGAGCAGCTCCGGTCATCGGAGAGACGTCTGTCCCGCGGGTCTCAGCGCCAAGAGGCGTGAAGGTGCCACACGTCAGGGAACCTGGGCGTCGGCCAAAACCGCAGTGAGTCCCCCCACGCAGCAGCGCCTGGTTGAAGGAAGACAAGGCCTGGGTCCCAGCAGCTCCCGCGCCCCAGCGCTGGGTTAACGACACTTGCATGGTGGATGCCAGAAAGGCGCTCGTAAAACTTGATGTTTTGGCAATAAAGACGCTGAGGAAACAGGCCTCCCGGCCTGTGCGTGGTGTTCTGCTCGTGGGTAGCGCTGTCTGTGACTGCGAACCTCACAGGCGAGTCCTGGCCTGCACACCCGCTGTGCCACCGACCTGACTTGAAACAAAATATGCAAAGGCTCCCGCCTCCCTCCCTGGCTTAACGAGCTGCTGTCAGCTTGCTGGAGGGAATGGGTTTCTCAGCCAAAACCAGGAATGCAGCGGCTGCAAGCCTGCCCCTCATGCAGCCCCGGGCAGCTCTGGGTGGCTGCAGCTGTCCAGGTGGCCCTGTGCAGAAGGGCCCCAGGCCTTGGGTGGGAGGTGCGACCACCAGAACTAAACCCACTTCCTTCTTAAGGCTTTCCCTGCATTTTGCACGGGGATCACCCTGGGCAGACTGGAGCCCCAACGACACACCATCTTCTCTCTGTAAAGCCCCTCCCCGGCCCCCAAGGGAGGTCCACACTCTCTGCTGGACCCTCACTGTCCCCACGCGGAGGTGGGCCTCACCCAGAGCAAAGCCTGGAGTCGGTGAAGAAAGTGGGCAAGATGACAAATGCAGAGAAAGAAGTCATTCACGTCCAAGTGCAGGCCTGGGGCTCCCTCGGAGAGGGCAGGGCCGACAGGCAGAGGCTTGCCTTTGGCAGGCGCATGTGGCCACGAGCTCTACCGGTCTTGCTGTGTGACGTGCGTACGTGCATTAATGCTCTTTTGTACAATTCAAATATAGTTTGAGGTTTAAGTGAACAGATGTGGAAAAGTAAAACAAAACCCCTTCCGTCTACTCACATCCAGAAGCCAGGCTGGACTGGGGACTGACAATAGGACAGGCCCCCCGGGACCTCTCCCCTATGGCATCACCAACAGCCTCTGGCCTGGAGTCACCCTGGACAGAGGCCAGGCCTACGAGGCCTCTGGGTGCGCTCCCTAAGCCTTGCTCTGCCCTTGGCTACACCTGCGATGTCCTGGGCAGCCACACTAGCTTGGGGCACGTGCCGGGCAGCACGGGGTGGGAGCCTGGCCTCCCTATGGCAAGACCGACAGAGATGAGGCATGAAGCCCACGCACGGGGCCTGCTCACTCGGCTGCAATCCGGCACCACACGCTGGGTCACCTGGCTCCCACGAGAAGCAGCAAGAAGTGACAACGAGGGACAAGAGGAGGTCACGAGCAGCAGGTCACCCTGGGGTCACCGCGGACCTGGACACAGAGGCTGGCCCCTCCAGGAGGGCCTCCGGCTTTCAAAAGGACGGCATAAGAAAAGTTAAACCAATGCCACCATTTGCAGTGGCTGAAAGGGACATATTGCGCCCAAGACGACGTCCTGCCCATGGCGCTGGGACACATACCAGGGGCACTGAATGCCTCACCTACCCGAAGGCCTCTCTGAGGTCCAAGAGGCAGAAGAGTCTTCTATCTAAGAAACACCTGCTGGCTTGTTTCTCTGCCTGAGAAACTAGAAACAAAATTAAAGTTGACAGTCTGTCCCCCAAAATAAAGGTCTTATAGAAAAGCCAAAGTAATAAGATATTTTGTGTTCAAGAGGCATCAAGGAGACGAGTGGCCAAGACTCACAGGCACCCTGGGGCTGACGCGGGGACAACCCTCAAAGGTTCACGGAACTGTGACGCTGCCGTTGCCTTTTGGGACGATGAGAAGGTTTGGGGTGTGGAGTGTGGAAAGGGGTTCACACCATTTAGTGCCACTGAGTTGTCCACTTACAAGTGGTTAAAATGGCAATGACTATGCTATAGGTGCTTTATCACAATAGAATGTTAAAAAGAGCAGAACCCGCCTGCAGAGAATGGGGCCAGACGGAGCTCCTGGGGTTCCCGAGGAAGGCGGCCGCCCCACTCAGACCCGGGGCCCCTCAGGCTGATAGAATGACAGAGGTCAGCCACCAGGAGGGACAAGGCTGCCCGAGGGTGCTGGCATGGGAATGCCGTCACATTAACACGCTCACCTCGACGTCTCCCACAATAGGCACAGAAGTGACAGGGCACAGCTTCTCTGTCCCATCATCCCGCTCACCTGCAGCTAGTGCCTCTGCCCCTGGGACAGGCCACTGGGTTTATGACGGGACGCAGCAGGGGGAGTGACGCGGCCTCACCGGCACCCCATGCCTGCCCCCTCACTTACTCTCAGGATGACCACACCTCACAAAGCTGGGCTGCCTCACCTGCAAAGTGGGGGGAAGGCACTGCTACCACACAATTGTCGGGGGACCCCCATGTATTGTCATCAGGTCGGGCACAGAGAGTTGGCAGTGATGCTGCCACCAGGGAGCTGGGAGGCAGGGACAACGGCTGCTACTTTATAGACAGGATGCTTGGTTCAGGGAGGGAAGTGACCTGCTCAAAGTCACAGAGCCACTAGGTGAAAAGGCCAGAACATGCGCCCTGGTCGTGCCACCTGACCCCAGCAGGATGCCACACAGACCAAAGCTAGTTGTTGTCACTCCGTGTAGGAAATCAAAAGAGAACCAGAGTGCTGACACCACCCTCACCCCATCCCAGCCTGGTACTGAAAACTTTCAAGACTGGGAGAGCCAAAGGAAATCAGAAAAGCTGCGAAATGCCCCCAGAAGGGCTCTCCCCGCCCAGTGCAATGTCTGGGGGAAGAGGACAGCAGAGGGGTGGCCCGGGGTACAGCAGGAGGGGAGGATCAAAGGACAGTCCCAGGACAGGTCCCACACAGCCCGCTTGGCCAGCAGGCCCAGCAGGGCAGGCTGTGCGTTAACTTGGCTGGGACAGGATGAGGTAGGGTCTCTAGGACAGACAGGAGAGGAGGCAGAGAGGCTGTCCCTGAGGCCAGGCGGGAGGTGTGGACAAACACCCTACCTAACCCAGTGAACGCGCGGTGTGGTGGCCACTAGGAGTCACCGCTCTCCGTGCCAGGGCCCAGCGCCAGGACCACCGGAAGGGCCCAAAGTGGGCGAAGATGCAGAAAGAAGCCACTCCAAAGCCCAGCGAAGGCGAACGCCAGGGGAAGTTAGGGAAAGGCCCAAAGACTTAAGTTTCAAGTGTGAAAGAGCAAAGTCAAGACACGAGGTAAAGGGAAAACGAGTGCTGGTCAGGACACCGTGCTCGCCGCTGGACACGCCTCCCGCCGCGCGGAAGCGCCCCAGGCCGGTTTCCACACGCCTGACCGCCTGACCGAGGAAGCAGCCCGGCGGCCAGAGCTTCCGAGAGGGAGGGACCCAGACCCGGCCCTGGTGCCCAGCAGCCAAATGGCACAGCAGGAGGCGGAACGGCAGGGACGTGGCCACACGCAGGTCAGACAAGAGACGACACTTCCACCAGGGACAGCGCTGCAGGCGTGACAGCTGCCGGCTGAGTCCCAGAGAAGCATGTGAGCGGGCAGGGGCGTGGCACAGCAGTTCCTCCCACACAGCGATCCTCTGAGCTCAATCCTCTGAGCTCGAAGCAGGGAACAGGTGAGAAGAAAGAAAGGCATCAGGAGAAGTGACCGCACCCTCCAGCCTCTTCCTTCCCTGCCCACCACTCGGGGGCGGCGGGCGTGGAGGAGACAAACCCGTCGCGTGGCGGTGGAGCGCTGATTACCGTGAGCCACAGCGCCACCTGCTGGGGGGTGCAGAAAAGCCGCTGGGACTCCACTGCGCAGCTGCGAACGCCGTAAGGGGCGGGACACAGGTCCTCGCACGGGGCTGAGCCCCTGGCGGCACTCTGCACTGCCTCCCAGCCAGGAACGACAGAGCTGGTGGTGCTTGATGCAGGGATGCTAGCCCAGCCCCCCGAATCCAGGGTGGGGCCCAAGCAGGGGCTGAGAGCACACAAGGGGATCACACTGGGGCCGCCCAGCGCTCTCAGTAACACAGGCCAGACAGCACCCTCAGTGCCCCTCAGCCAGCACCAGCTGCTCAGTGGGTCCTGCCTTGGGCCAGGTGCTGGGACACGGAACAGAGAGACTGGTGCAGCCCAGGATGTCCATTTACCCAAGGCTAACCTCGGGTAACCTGGTCTCACATACCATGTGCCCAGCATCAGCCATCAGTGGCCCTCCACGTATCAGCGGTGACTGGTGCCCATTGGGGCCACCAGCAAACCCAGGCCTGGGCCTGGCTTATGATCTGGGTACAGAGACCATGTGCCCCTGACATGCTACACTGAGGACTCAGCAGCACCTCTGGGGTTTTCCGGCCCCCAAAACATCAGACAAACCCAAACTGATGCACATTCTACCAAATAGCCAGTGCTTTTCACAAGTGTCAAGGTCATAAAAGACTAGGAAAGACTGAGACAGTCAGGGACTGAAAGCAAAGGAAACGCGAAAGCTGAGCCCAATGAAGATTCCCCATCGAATCCTGGAACAGAAGGACTAGGAGGGAAACTGGCAAAATTCTGAGGCCCGTGGTGGACTAGGGGTACCACACTGTTCACCCCTCATTTCAATGATTGTGCTGCAGGAACACAACGACACTGAAAGATGCGAACAGTTCTGCACTGTGGGGGCAAGAGGGCTTCAACTGCCTGGAAAACTGACCCCTGGCAGAGAGGACGCCCAGCGGGGTGAGCCCCTGCTGTGAATGGGAGCCAACCCCCTGTTCTCTCACCATCTCTGCCCAGCGCTTTTAAACGACAGGAAGTAAGTGTTGGGCACTCAACGGGCACTCAACCAGGACCCCTTTGGGGACAGGGGTGCTGGGCTGGTGCTGCCACTGAGGCCTCCCAGCCGCCCCCGCTGCCCAGCCCGCGCCCACTCACCTTCGGAGCAGGGACTGCTGCAGACTCTTGCAGGTGGCGAGGGACTCCCCAGTGAACATGTGGCACACCACTACGTGCAGGCAGCGGGCCATGAAGGCCAGCACAGCCTCAGGCTGCAGGGTGCCGCTGCGGGAGACGAGGCACAGGCGCTGCAGGGCGGAGCACTGGCTCAGTGCCTGGAAGAACTGGGCGTTGGCGCTGAAGTAGGGCTGCTCCAGCCTGCGGAAAGAGGCCGGCGTGAGTCCCGCGGGAGGCCTGCTCGTGTGGGCGCACTGTGGGCTGGAGGGACCTCCTGGTCTGGTGCCCCCAAGCCCAGCGGCGACCCAGCCCTCCCCAGCAAGCAAGCGGGCTGAGACCAGTCTGCAGCCCTAGCAGTGGGGACATCTCTACCACATGCTGGGGTGACACTGCTCTCTTCCTTTGACATTCAAAGTCTCCCCCAAGTCCAGCCAAGCAAATCCCCATCCAGCCAGCCACCTCCCCAAGGCCCAGACACTGTGTAGATTATTCCCTGTAGAAACACTGTGTCACACCTGGGAGCTTGGGTCTCCATGGGCCTCGACCCTGCCCACGGAGCAGACTCCCCTACCCTGGGTGGGCCGAGCAGCCAGCAAGACCCCCATCTCAGACCCACAGGAACCTCACGAGACCAGTTTCTCACCCTAATCTGAAGAGACCAGGCTGGTGACCTCCTGGGACACCCCTGAGAAATGGGCAGCAGCTGTGGACTCTCACGTAAAGGGAGAGAAGCTTCCAGGATAAGCAAGAAATGCCCACGCCCACCCCCAAAAGGCAGCAATCCCACCCTGGGGATGGCATCCCTGACCAGGCCCCCAGAAGTCCCCAGGTGGAGAGAGAACCCAAGTGCTCTGAATGCAGTGACACCCTGAGAGAGGTGGTCCCAACCAGGATGTGGACAAGAGGCAGTCAGCAGGGTCCCCTGCAACCCATCCCCAAACCCAAACAAAAGCCGTACAGCCTTCGTGACTCAGTCTCCATTGCCCTGATGCCTGGGGACACTAACAGGTCAAAGGACAAGAGAAGGGACTTTAAAATTGGGCCTGTCAGAGCCAACAGCAGACCCTGGCCACCCAGGGCAGTTGTCCCACAGAAGCTCACGGACTGTCTCTTCTGGGGTGTCCCGTCAGGAGCCAGTCACCGAAATGCAGGCCAGTGAGACCGGGCGTGAATTTTATTTTAATGAAATGTAAGTAGAAGTTCTAGGAAGCTCCTGGCGCTAAGATCGTGGGGGGAGACGCAGGTCCTTCTAGGGTGTGCTGCAAAAAGCCTCATGTTCACGCCCCCCCAAAAGTCCGAAGGGTGCAGGGAGGGCACCACGGCAGGGCTGTCTGGCATGGGCACCAGGAAAGAACCGCCCGGCAGCCCCAGCTAGCAGGGGGGACGCAGCCGCCGCCCCACGTTGCACGCGCAGCACAAGCCTCACCTCTGGACTCCACTGAGTGACTTTTAACCTGAGAGAAGAGAATTGCGAGTCGTGAGCAGAGAGCGGCGCCTGCGATGGGAAGGCGGGTGCACGGCTCTGGGCCCAGGGAGCCTGCACGTGCACGCCGTCCTGGCTGCGGCCGGGGGATTTTTCATTTTTCTCGAGACAAAGCTTGAACACACTATTCGGTTCTTTTAAAGACAAACGGTGAGCATCCCTTTGCAGACCCAGAAGTGGGGAAATTGGAGGGGGGCCAAAAGTCCAGACCCTGAAGAGGGCATGAAAGGCGGGGCTGGAGCCGGGCATGCGGCGCCTCGGCCACGAGGTGGCGATGGAGGTCTGCGCTGCCTGCCCAAGACCGCGCTCCAGCCCCGCAGGCAGTACACACACTTAAAACAGGTTTGCAAACAGCCAGCCACTTCCAGACTCTCCCACCCTGAAGGAAGACATCTATCACAGGTGCTCGGGATGGGGGCAGGCCTGGAGAGTGTCCTGCCCACCCGACCAGCTGTCTGGGCAGGTGAGGCTGGCAGGTCCAAACCGTCCCCCTGCCTATCTGCATGGTGGGCTGGCAGAAGGGACCTGACTTGGGTGACCGTCAGGGTCTGTGGTTAGGGCAGGAATGAGAAAAAAGTTCCCCCCCACGATCAGCTTCAACAGTGGGGGCCTGCTCTTCCTCCCAGCTGAGCCTCAACCTCCCAGCCAGTGAAGACCTGGCCTCCGATGCCCACTCCCCGGGAGGTGGCTTGGTCTCTGTGGGGCTCTGTGGGCACAGGCAGGGGCTTGGGCCGCCCCCTCATCTGCCCACCGACCTCTCAGGCCCCAGCAGCACCCCAGCCTCCAGGGCGATCTGGGGACAGCCTCCAGGGCCAGTCCTGGCTCCGAAAGGCCTTCTCGCTTCCACTAGGATGTTGCCCTGGTTCTGAGGTGACCAGCAGCCCAGGGTGACTCAGGGTAACACTCCCCCTCCCTCCTCCAAAAGGCAGGGCCCGTTCAGCCTCAGGAAAGATGTCCTCCATCCAGCCTGTCATCCTCTCACTGCCGAGGTGTGCCCTGGATCCGGAGCTGGCCAAGCCCCAGCAGGATGCATCCCCACACCAGCTCCCCACAGGAGCAGCCCTGGTACATAGGTACAGCGCCCAGCCCTGAGTTCTGGCTCAAATTCATGGGCCTCACAGGTACGGACAGCAGTGGCGGCGGCCGGCCAGCCTGGGATCCCGAGGGCTGTCATCTTAGGAACATTCCGCCGGAAGTGCAGGAGCTGCCTGTGTGCCAGCCTCTCCTTCCCACAGCTCCCACCCACACGGGTGGCACACCTGCTCCTTTCACTCCAGCCCCCTCTCCCCGACAGAAGGCAAGGATCCAGCGGAATGGGGCCACTTGGCCGTGTTTTAAAACCAGTGTTTGTTCCGAACAGGCAGTACCCGGCCCTGGGCAGACGTGGTTCTCAGCGGTTGGCATGCACAGAGGCCATCAGAAGCTTCTGGGTCAGCCTACATAACCCACCTATCTGAGCCCATAGGCCTCTGTAGCCACATAACTCACACTACATGCACAGACCTGCTCCTGGGGAAGACAGTGGCCACAAGAATCACGTCCCAGGCCCTGGAAGCCACTCGGTGACCACTAAATGCTGCTGTATTACCCCGTACAATGCCCAAAGGCCCATGAGGCAGGGAACGCTCCCAGCTGTGTCACCTGGGCAAGTTCACTAACCCTCCGGGTCTCGCTTTCCTTATCTGCAAAACAGGTCAATAAAATCGACGCTCCTGTGGCTATCAAAGAGGAGCTGATACCTGTAAGCACAGGAAAAGCACCTGGCAGCTGTCCGAAGTGCACCAGTCAGCCCAGCAGCAGCACTGCCATCCCTTCCTTCAGCTTCTGGGACACCTGTCTCCTTCCTCCCTGTGTCTCCCACTCCGCCACCTGTGCTGATTCTTCCCGCTCCTCCTGGCCAGTCCCTGTCCGTCCGCGGTCTTTCCAGTCCCACGTGCTGGCTGGGAGGTGGCTCCCCCACCAGAGTTGAGGGCATTTCACTCATGTGTTCACATGCGCAGCCACTCCACGCAGCCTCCTTCCTCTCAGGGAGGGCAGGTGCTTTGGGTCAGCCTCTGCCCCCCACCCTATGCACCTGATCAATCAGTAAATTCCCTGTAAAGTCAGAACCCCTCCACTTCTGGTCACCCCACTTCTCCTCCCCGCTCCGGTCTTTCTCCATGCAGCAGTGGGACCCGCCTTTGTCTCCCCTCAAAAGTGCCACTCTAGCATTGCGGGCCTCCTGCTGCTCCTGGAGGACCCTGGTACTAACCCAGCTCTGTCCTGCAGAACTTCCTGTGTGGATGGAACGTTCCGTCCAACACAGCAGCCCCTCACACACATGGTCACGGAGCATCTAAAACATGCCTGAAGCCGCCTAGGAACTGATGCTGGATGTTATTTCATCTGAATCCACTTGCATGTAAGTTGCCCTGTGGTTCATGGGCACGGTGCTGGCTGGTGTGGCTTCACCTGCCTACAAAGGACCAGCTCAGATGCCATGCCCACTCCCTCTCCACCAAGCAGGGAAGCGGTGAAGGGCACGGGGGGTGGGGCACAGGGCAGTCAGGAAGCGAAGGCCCAGCCCTCAGTCCTCACTCGTGCTGGGCCCTGGGAAGCCAGTGGCCAGGACAGCAGCCCTCTCCGCATCGGCACCTGGGGCCCTGGCCCGGGGACGGCAGCTCTGCCTGCCTGCACACGCTCAACCATCTCATCTTACACCATCTCCCAGCAAGCTCGGAAGTGGCGTGCCGTGCTTGTGGAGACGCACTGCTACACCACACACGGCTCACAACTGGAAGAAATTCACTTTGACTCAGACTTCTAAACTGGGGGTTCTGAACACAGCATTCCAGGTCTCAAAGCAAGTAACTGGGATGCACAGGACACAGCGTAAATGACCACCCCTCCCGACATGGGGCTCTGAGGGCGCTCAGGCTAAGAACTGAAGCTGCACATCCACTTAGAAAGCCAGGGTTGTGCCTGCTGTGCCCAGATGGGCAGTGGAGGGAGGGCAGCACGTGGCCTGGCAGAGAAGCTCTGAGCAGCAAAGCACTCTGCTGGCTCCAGCTCGAATCTGGTTCATTTCCTGTCACGCGACGCCTTCTGAGGGGGAGAGTGCAGTCCGCAAAGGACACGCTCGTCTCCATTTACCGTGGCTCGTGGGCCAAGGTCAAGCCCTGGGGTTAGACTGACCTAGGTGAACCTTAGCTCCTCCCTCGAGCCCCACAGCCTCGTCTGTGGAATGGAAATGGTGACGGGGCCCACCACCCGGCTGCTATGGGGATTGAATCAAATGGTGCTCGAAAGCCCTTGGCTCTGGCCCTTGGCGAAGGCACAAAGTGAGCGCTAACCATTGTGGGGACACACATGTGATGACACACATGTCTCAGTGTCCTTCTGGCTACAGCCTCTCACGAGAGACCAGCTAACTGATCTAAACCCTGTCGCCACTTCCTCCCCAACCCAGAGCCCTTGTAGAGCTGAGGTCTGCTGCCACCACTACATTTGGGCAATTTCTGGGAAAATGATGCAATATTTTAAGGTCAGATCTGCCAACACTTTCAAAGTTAACGAAGTTAACGAAGGCTTACCCCTTAAATGCTGGGCCCTCGTTGTGGAGTAAGAACACCCTTCACTCCTCACCATGATTCAGTGGGACCCACATTGTGCCAGGGGCCCCCACGACAACGCCCTGGGGTAGGTTCTCCAAGGCCCTGAGTTCTACCTCCTCTCACTCTCGATCGGCCCGCCATTCTGCCCCAGGCCACCATCGCCTCTCAGCAGCACCTTGTCCCCACTTCTGAGCCCAGCTATCTATGTCCTCCATACTGGCACCTTCAGTCCAGGTGGGGCACCAGGAAATCGAACCCCTCCTCCTGCTGGCTAAAGATGATGGATGCAGCAGCATGGTTCGGCACCATTACTCAAAGAGCCCAGCACTGAGGACAGTACGCGAGCTCAGGCATCATGGCCTCCTGCACACCCTCTCCAGGCCCCTGCCCCTCCCTGAGTCCAGTCACTGCACAGTCCCCATCCCAAGACTCTCGGCTCCTGGACAGCAGGCCTGCCTCTGCTTTGTCCGGCCAGGCACACAGTAAGGACGCAAACACTTGCCAATGAGAGGCCACGCTGCTCACCTCCCAGCCTCCAAAGGGCCAGCGCCACCCCAGAGGCCTGCCAGGGCCCCCCTCACCTGAGGTCTTTCAGCTGCTTGCAGTACTTCAGCATGTCCGAGAGGGCGGACATGTAGACCACCTTCCCCATCATGCCCAGGTTGGCCAGTGACAGAGACTGGAGCTGCTGGCACTGCAGGCCAATGCTGACCAGCCCGGAGCCCGTGAGAATGCTGGGCAGCTGGGCCAGCGTCAGGTGCCTCAGGAAGACCAGTTGGCCAATGGCGGCCACCTCCGAGTCCCCGACATTCTGCGCCCGGCTGCAAGGCGGGAGGGAGTTGCGGATGGCGGGCTCGTTGCGAGGCATGGCGGAGGAGAAGTTGGACCCAATCAGCTCGAGGCGTTGCAGGAAGGGCAGGCTCTTCAGCAGAGACCAGAACACGGAGGCCGGCTGGGGGCCTGCCTGCCCCGAGAAGGGGCTGGGACATGACTGCACGCCGATGCGCACCTTCTTGCCGAAGCCGCAGGGCACGGCGTGCATGGCGGGCTGGGCGGGCACGCGGTCGGCACGCGGCGCCGAGTCGGCAACAGCGCAGACGGGCAGGGACAGGGAGCGCAGGTGGCGCAGCCGGGCCAGCAGCTGGCACAGGTGCCTGCCGGGGCCCTCGGCGCTGTGGTGGTGGGCGGCCGAGAGGTTGAGGTGCCGCAGGTTGCCGCAGGCCCCCACCAGTGTCTCCAGGATGCGGCTGTCGATGTCATCCTCCGCCTTCCGCAGCAGCGAGTCCGGGGACAGGCAGTGAACGCAGCCGCTGAGGTTCAGGCTGGCCAGGCTGCGGAGGTCCTTTCCGCCGTCGATGACACGCTGGATCAGGTGGCCGCCGGACAGGGCGCAGCGGCTGAAGCTGAAGTAAAAGGGGCTGTTGAACTTCATGTGCTGCAGCAGCGATGAGCCATTGAGCCAGGACTTGGGCAGCTGCAGGGCGTCCAGCGCCACGTTGCGGGCCATGGAGTCCAGGAGGTTCTTGGTGGCCCCGCTCTCGGCGAAGCTGCCGGGGACAGAGATGAGGAAGGCGTGCAGGTTCTCGGGCGTACGGTCACTCAGCACCGCCAGGTACAGCCGCACCACCTCCTGGTTGATGTAGCCGGGCGCCAGGCGGGCATAGAAGACCCGCAGGTGCTGGTAGTGCGGCACGTTGCTCTGGCCCACCATGAGCTGGCCCGACAGGATGGCGCCCTCGCGCGTGCGGTCCAGGATCTCGAAGTAGAGCAGCAGCTTCTCGAGGCTGGTGCAGCAGGGCACAACGCCGTAGGACGGCGTGAACAGCGTCTGCTTGAGCTCCCGCACACGGCTCAGCGTGGCCTTGCACTCGCCGCTCAGCTGGCTGGCATCGAAGCCGGGGCTCACATCGATGGCCAGGGAGCGCAGGTGCTGCAGCGCCGACAGCATCTTGGAGAGGCGCAGGGAGGTCAGGTGGCAGCCTGAGAGGTTCACCTTGACCAGGCTGCGGCAGCGGGCGACGTGCTCAATGGTGGAGCCCGACAGCCAGTAGCAGCCGGCCATGTTGAGCTGCTGGATCTCACGGCCAATCTCCTTCACAAGTTGCTTCACCTTGTCCTCGCTCACCTGCAGGACAGGACGGGGAGGGGAGGGAGGGGGCGCTGAAGGCACCCTGTCTCTGTCACCTTCACCCCCTCAGGTCACCCCTCCTCCAGGTGAGAAAGGACATACCAGGAGGTAGCTGGTGCTTCCTTAAGCCAACAGTTAAGAGCCCCCAGTAGGTGGGAATGTAAAATAGTGTGGCTGCTATGGGACAGTTTGGTGGTTCCTCACGAAGTTACATGCAGAGTTACCATGTGACAGCCCAGCAAAGGCACTCCTAGGTGTATAGCCAAGGGAACTGACAACCAGGAGTCAAACAGACACGCCATGTTCACAGCAGCACTGTTCACAATCACCAAGAGGTGGAAGCAACCAAGTGTCCATCATGAACGGACAAATAATGAAGAAAGTGACGTCCACCTAGCTATCCCATGGAAGACTATTTAGCCACAGAAAGGAAGGAAATTCTGTCACATGCCACAACAGGGATGAACCTTGGAGACATTATGCTAAGTGACAGAAGTTAGCCACATATAGGGGTTCCCTGGTGGTGCAGTGGCTAGGCTTGGGTGCTCTTAACACCGCAGCCTGGGTTCAATTCCCAGCCAGGGAACCCAAAATAAATAAATAAATATGATCATATGTGACAGGATCCCACTTCTATGAAACATCTGGAAAAGGTAAAACTCACAAACGGAAAACAGAACAGAGGTTACCAAGGGCTGGGGAAAAGGGGACTAGGAAATTGTTGCTCCACGACAGCTCCAGACTTTGCGTTCAGGGTGATGGAAAGGCCTTGGGCAGCGATGAGGGCTGCACGGCGCTGTGAACGTACTGCTACAGAACTGGACGCTTCTGACTGCTTAGAACGGTAACTGTGGTGTCACGTGGGCTGCGTTTATCACAAAATGGAGTCAAGCCTTGGAAGCTCGCGCGGGCTGTCACGTTCCTTACAACGTACGCATTTTCACATCCTTAGTACTTCTCAGAAACCTGGCCTGCTCAGGGAGCCACAGCATCCAGCCAGGGGCCAAGGGGCCCACCGCCGACAGCTGGGCAGCGTGGGTGCTGCCAGTGAGACCTTTGGACAACACTGCATCGAGCATCCATGTCTGTAACATGGGGGCACAGGACCACTTCTCTAAAGAAAATGTTCACCCCTCAAACTGCACAGGCCCAGGACACACACGGTTTAAACTCCCAGCACACGGCGCTGCAGCCCGTGCCAGGGCATCAGCCTCCTAAAGAACCCTTCCGGGCAGGAAGCCTGTGACCTTGGTGCTCCAGAGTGTGAGCTCAGCCTCCCCGCCCCCACCGGGGAGGTGCACAGCACAACCCTGCAGCTCTTGCCACTCACTAAGAGAAAGGGAAACAATAAAAAAGTGGGCAAAAGCCTGGCAGAGTCTCTTCTGTAAAGAAGATGTACAAATGGCCCACACACTTGATGAAAACATAACTGACAGCAGCCTTCATCATGGAAACGCAAGCTAAAACCACAGTGAGCTACCAAGTCCCATCCATGAGAATGGCTAAAACTTAAAAGCCTGCCAACACCAAGTGTTGGTGAGGATGCAGAGTAATCAGAGTCTGTGCACACTGCGGGGGGAGGGGCGGTGTTAGATGGTGCCCCCCTGCGCTGATCATCACAGGAAAGTTCCCACACCTGTCACAGGACCCAGCAATTCTACTCATGGGGATCGACCCAAAAGTAAGGTGGCCGCTGCCTGCACTTTCCAGCCCCTAGCTTTGGTCAAGTATGTATCTTGGAGGTGGCCCCAGTCTGGACTCTTGAGGGCCCACCTCCTCTGTCTCTGTGCAGATGAGCATTTTGGTTGTGCCCCGTCTCCTGCCCCCACCCCCTCACCTCGTAGTCCTTCTGTAGCAGCACGGTGTGGGTGAGGCTCTTGTCCAGGCACAACTCTGCGAGCTTCCGGCAGGTGCGCCGCACGCTGAGAACCAAGTCTGTGCTGGGGACGTGGCTCAGGATGTGCAGGAGGATCTCATCAGAGAAGCCCAGCAGGTGGGCACCACCCGCCATCGCGGCCGCAGCAGGGGGCATGTCGCCATCACTGGACATGTCCTAAAAATAACGGGGCACCAAGTTCCCACGGATCCTGAAGCGTGGCCCTCAGCCTGGCCTCCCCAGCCAGAGAGACGCTGAGAGGAGCCCTCGTTCACCACAGGCCACGGGAAAGAAGGTGCTTTTACCAAACACCTTAACGTAGAGCAAGAACCCCTGACGTTCCTTCAAAGCCCCGTTTCGATCTCCATACCAAGACCTCCCCAAGAGCAATAGACTCGAGCAATAGACTCGATTTCTTTTGAAATGTGTAAGAGATTTATTTCCTGCTAAAGGTCTCTGGTCAAGTCTGGCATGTTTGAGACTCCACTACAACCATTAGCCAAAGTTCTCTGTTTGTGAAAGCTGCTACCTCCCCACCCCGTTCCCAAAGGACAAGCTGTATTCTTAAAACCCTTGGGTAGGAGAATTCTATCAAGAAACAACATGGAGTTCCCTGATGGTGTAGTGGCTTAAGGCTTTGGTGCCTGGCGCTGTCAGCGCTGTGGCCTGGGTTCGATTCCCCGTCAGGGAGCTACCCACATACCAAAAAGAAAAAGAAAAAAAAAAAAAGAAACAACACTAACTGGGACAGTGGCAGGGTCTTCACCTCACAGGGTGGACAAATGAGGCACTGCTTATCAACCCTCAGAACGCTGTCGGCCGGTAGCTCTTTTCAGCACTGTTATTAAGGGCAAGAAAAACAAGAGGAACTGCCACTGAGAAAGAAACTCTGGAGTCCTTGCAAGCAAGGAGCAGCAACAGCACGGACCAGACCGGCGACATTTTTGTCTCTGAAGATTAGTAATAAATCACAGGGGCTGCACAATCTATCTCCATTCGTCAGACATCCGGTTAGAAACGTGCGTTGGTATTTCCAACGAGCCGTCCCCACATTTCATGTTGCTTTTGCAGCTAGCCGGAACTGGTCTCTCCCCTAACGTGGGCATTCCGTCCCACTGGATGTGCACAACCAAGGTGGGGGCTCGACCTAGGTCAGTGTGACCCGAAATCCCCCGATGAAGGCCAAGGGCACTCAGATCTCTAAGGGGAGCCCCTGGGGAGAGTAATGCTGACACCTGTACCTCCCGACACCCCCCAAAGGGATCCTCTTGCCTCTGAACCGTCCCCCAGGAGAGTGCCCTGAATGACTGGTACTGCCTTTTCCAATGATTCCGCCTACAGGCCCCTCCTCCTCCTCCAGCCTGCCTCTTCCCATCCATATTTTTCGTGGATGGAAGCTCTGAGGCTTGGAAAGCCCTTCTGCTGCCATGGCAACCATGAAGTCTGGGGAGGAAGAGCCCGTCTGCACCCCCACGCGGGCACTGCAGGATTCCCAGGAACCCTGACACCCCTCTACCATGTCCTGACAGGCTCTGCATGCCGCCAAGCCCTCGTCCGGCCGGGACAGGGCTTCCATGAACGCCCCCGCCTGCTCACCAGCACCGGCCCTCCCCACATTCCCATCTCATGAGAGGCAGCACCCAGACGGGCCCTCGCGGCCCTTTCCAGGTGACCCGCCCTCAATCCCGTCTTCCCACTCCCACTGCTTACAAGGGCAGAAGGCAGCCAGCAGACCCAAGTCTTTAGCGACTCTGGGTCACTGTATTTTGGGTCCAGTGTTTCAGGCCATAAGTTGACCTCACTGAGAAATTTCCCAGACCTAATCACGTGGGATCACCCAGGCACCTATTAAAAATCACATCCCAGGCACGCCTCAGATCAAGGGACTCCACCTCCAGGGACAGGCTCAACACTCCTCAGCAGGTAAGCTTGGCACACAGGGCTCTGGCGCCCAGAGGGCCAGCGACAAGAGGGAGGGGCCTGAGGCCTGACCCCCAATCTGCACGTTTACCAAAGCACGAGTGCCACTGCACAGCCCCAAGAACACAGGGCAAAACGCTACAGAAAACTAAATCATATAATTTCCAGTTATGCTACTGATACTGAATTTCTCTTAAAACCACCCAGAAATTACATGAATTTTTTTATAAAGTCGGGAATTGAGTGCCGGCTCCCTTGTTCCAGTCTCAGCATATCCCACAAGGTGACTTTTCCATATGCTGTGCCCTAATGCTGGGCGGGCCTGGAGGACTGGCCACCGGGGCAGCAGGTCAAACTGGTGCCCAGGTCCCGTCAGCCGATCCTGAGAGGCAGCAGCTGTGTTTGCAAGAGCTGAGTCTTTTCCCTGGAAGGAGGCTTCCTGAGACAAAGATCCCATCACGGGTCCCCCAGCCAAGACCGCAGGTCTGGAGGAGCAGCAGCCGACAGGAATGCCCTCCAGGAGGCCGGGGGACACGGCCCAGCAAAGTCCCGCCTCCACATACACCCAAATGCACTTGCAGTTGCTTCCTTCTGCCTTTTGGGACGATGTGTTCTCAGCTACTGGGGAAACTGAGGCAGACCCATTCTCCATCCTTACAAAATGAGGCAAGGAGCCCAAGGTCAGAGGCAAGCAAGGCCTAAGGCAGGGCTGAGTAGAAAGTGCCCTTCCCTCTGCCACCAGAAATTCAGGGGCCAGGAGGGGCCAGGTGATCTTTATCAGGCACATGTGGGAACCAGCCGGCTGGAACTGGATGATGACAACTGGCAAGGGGGTTTAACCAGTTTACCTATTCACTAAACTCTACGTTTTATGTGTACTTTTCAGAAGGTGTAACACTTCACATTTTTTTTGTAAAGCAAAATTAAGTACCGAAACCTCAGTACCTGCCCAATAAAGATCCTCTCCCAGATGTTTATCATCTGACACTTACCAGTCAGGTATTCAGAGTCGTCACAGGATTCACAAATGAATGGACAAGGGCCTGGGATGTGCTCTAAAATCAGGCGTGCCCAACCTGCAGTCCAGGGCAGCTTTGAATACGGCCCCACACAGATTCTTAAAACATTATGAGATTTCTTTTGTCACCTTTTTTTTTTAGCTCATCAGCTATCGTTAGTGTCAGTGTATTTTATGTGTGGCCCAAGACAGTTTTTCCATTGTGACCCAGGGGAGCCGAGCGCTTGGACACCACTGCCCTAAATAATCTGGGGCATGGAAGATGGGAGAAACAGAGAGGAAACAAGACTGGTCATGTGTTCACAACTACTAAAACCGGGCAATGGGTATGCAGAGGTTCATTACATCGTTCTTCTGCGAGGGTGTGAAATGTCACATCACAAAAAAAATTTTTAGGGGGTTCCCTGGTGGTGTAGTGGCTAAAGCTTCAGCGCTGTCAACGTTGCGGGCTGGGTTCCATTCCCAGCCAGGGAACTACCCCCATTCAAAAAAATAAAGTCATATTGGAGACATTTAAAAAAAATTTTTTTTTAAATCACAGGAACGATATGTAAGGATGCATAATTTTAAGGTCTCCACTCCTGATGGCCTTCTTAGGCCCCCACTTCTCTAGCTGGCACTTTCTGGCATGTCCCGTACCACCTCCAACCCTCTGCACAAGCATGCTCCCTCCACCAGACACGACACCACCCAAGGGAAACTGCTCCTCTTGAAACTTCAGCTCAAATGCTCAGCTCAGGGAAGCCCTCCCAGCATCCTGCAGGCACACTTCACTCCCCTGCCTCCCCCGCTCCAGACCCCAGTCTCATCAGATAAATCGTAAGGGTTTGCTTGCTCCCTTATCTCCTCACTAGGCCAGGAATGGCTCCTGAACAGGGATCATGTTTTAATGCCCAAGAGAAAGGCACTGAATCATGTGAGTCAAAGAACCACCTGCTTCACTTGAAGTGCTAGTAAGAACGGGGCCCCACTCCTCAGAAACTCTGGGTGGAGTCCTGGGCATCTGCATTTTCAAGCCAGCAATGACTTTCAAAATCAGACGTAACCCATTCTGGACTCAGACAGTTGTTTGCAACCTTGTAAATGCATTTTTTAAAACCACTGCGCTGTACTTTTTTTTTTTTTTTTTTTTGTATGTGGGTAGTTCCCTGGCTGGGAATCGAACCCAGGCTGCAGCGTTGACAGCGCCAGTGGCGAAGCCTTATACCACTACACCACCAGGGAATTCCCTGCACTGTACATTTTAAAAGTGAATTTTATAATATGCAAACTATATATCTCCATCAATAAATTTAAAAATCTGACCATCCCAGAAAATGGACCTTGATCTCCACATCCAGAGTGGAACAAGACTGCCCTCTCTCCTCTCAAACCCGAGATCCCCACAATGCAACAAGAGGATTCACTGGCCATGTTCCCAACATGTACGTTAAGAACAGGGGGGGGCCTTTGTGCCAGGACCCTGTAAGACCAAGGTGAACCTCACATCCTCATCCTCAATCAAGGAGGCACAGGGGCCACTTTGTGCCAAATTCACTTCAAATGAAAAGGAGCTGTCAGCAACCCCAGCCAAGGTCCACATACTCACATCCCATTCACCCCTGTTCCCCAGCCCCAGGCAAGCCCCCAAGACAGGAAGTAAGCGCTGAGTCTTGAATGACAGCTATAAACATGGGTACACACAAAGACAGGCGGGAGCGACAGGAGGGAACACTAGTCACAGTCCAGATTGCCCCAGATTCTAGTCTGCAGAGAAAATACCTCGCGCTACTTTACAGGAGTGGGTGGCACTCTCCATCGGACCTAGATCTGTGGGGCGTTGGGGAAGCAATTCCAGGGTAAGTCCTAAAGTCCCCGAGCTGAAATGTCTTTTTCTCCACTACCCTCCAAATCACATAACAAGCAGACTCAGAGAAAACTGGGCTGGGCTGCGAAGTGGTCGTGGAGGGGGACCCTCTCAGGGGCACAGGGAAAAGTGCCTGGGAGGCCTAGAGTCTGGAGAGGCGGGGAAGACCTCTGGCGATCAGGAACGTGGGGCCGGGAAAGGCATGGAAACCCCAACCGGGAGAGATCAGCGCGAAGGCCTCGGGGCGGGATGGGGCAAGGCCAGGGTCATGATGGGACAGACAGGACGAGGCCGAGACCAAGTTTGGGACAGGAAAGAGCAGAGCCCGGCCAACACCAGGGTCGGGGTGGAAAGCACCAATCGGGGCCGGGGTCGGGACGGGAAGAACGGAGTGGAATAGCGGGTGAAATGAAAAGGACGCGGGGGGACCAGAGTCGGGGAGGGAAACACCAAGCGGGGCCGAGGCCGCCGGGCAGGGAGGAGAGCGGAGAGAGGCGCCGGCCGTACCTCTCCGAAGCTGGCCATGTCCGAGGAGGGCAGAGCCGCGGCCACGGGAGCCGCAGCCCGAGGTCCCCCGCCTAACCCGCCAGGGATGCTCAAAGCCAGCGCGTCCACGGCTCCACAGAGACTCCGGCAGGGGGCGGGGCCTCCCTTGACTTCCGGCGCCCTCCGAGACGCAATTCCGCTCGCCCGCCGGCTTGCCCTGCGTGGCGGTCATGTTGGGTGTGGCGCCGCCATCAAGACTCTATTAAGGCGGGGGTGAACCTGAGAGGACCTCGAGGGATCCTCGCTTGCTCTCTGACCTCATCTCGTAATTAATTAATTTAAATTTAAATAATCGCATGTAGCTAGTGGCCCTCCCTTAGGACAGTGCTGCAAGAGCGAAGCTCCATGAGGGCAGAGACAATGTCTCCATGTTACTGCCATACCCCTAGCCCCTAGCACTATGTGGCTGTTCAGAATACAAGCTGAATGATGAAGAAAGGCACCAGCCCCCGGCAGGGGTCTCTGAATAATTCCAGACTCTATGTCCCTTGGGTGATTCCAAACCAGAACACGTGTTCGAATTCTGACACCCCCTCCCTCGGAGCTGTCTTACACTCCCAAGCCTCAGTTTCCCCACAACGAAGATGACTGCCCTGCATCAGTAACAGTGAACAGCCTCCCCACGTCCTCACCACCAGGCTCCAGGAAGGTGTCAGGTTCAGGAACGACGCTACATTCCCTTCCCCTGCATTAGCCCCTCCTCTCGGAGAGGCTTGTCGGGGTGCAGTTTTGTCCAGTCAGGGCTACTTTGCAGAGGCGGAACATTCCTGCGAGAAGGGTCTCAGCTCATTAAAAAGGTGCACCTCCGGTGGTCAGAGCTGCCTCACGGGGGAGCTATCCACCTGAGAAAGAGGGTAGCTCCCACCCCAGAACAGAGGAAGAAGCTGCGGAGGGGTTAGAAGGAAAAGTCCACATTGCTATGAAACAGAATAGTGTGTCTGGCCCGTTGATCTGTCCAGGGAGGCTTTGAAGGAGGCAGTGATTGGACTTCATAGGTTTTAGGGTCAAACTCCAGCTTTCTCACTTATGAGGTATGTAACTCGGGCCAACCACTTCTCTCTGAGCCTTATTTTCCTAACCTGTAGATTATGCACTAAGAGAAAGATGAGAGGCAATGTGTGACATCCTGTTGGATAACCTGACTTGGGTAACGGGGACCCTGGGCCTTTGCTCCAAGCCAGGCATCAGATGGTTAGCCCAGCTGCAGGACCGGGAGGAGCAGGGTCTAAAGGACTCTCAAGGTCAAATGTGTGTCAGCTCCACTTTTGGAGCTTTCCAAAGGAAAAGATTGCTGAAGCACCTGCTTACAACTACCCCTTCCACATTGTTATTGATGTTTCCATTTATCAAGTGTGCATGTGAACAGTGACTTGATTTCCCAAGGGGTCTGTCCCCAACCACCCTCCCATTCTTCTCTGAGGGTTGTGTCTCCAGTCCCCAGTCAATCCAGACCTCTGAGACATGCATGCCCACAAACCCACCTGCCCAGGTGGCTGGCTGGCTTCCTGTGCCAGCTCCAGCACCCTCCCCAGAGGAAATCTTCTAGGGAGAGGGGCAACTCCCCACCCACCAGTCATCCAAATTTATGACCCTTTATTAGCCTTCCTGTTGTTCAAAAGAAGGTATAATGATTGCTTTATTTTAACTGTATTTCTTAATGTTTCCACTTTATGGAACAATATGATGGCTTGGTATATGTCCGTCTACACCTGTGACACCATCACTGCAGTCAACACAATGACCATCACATCACCATGATCCTTGTTTCTCACACACAGCTACTGCCACACTTTTCATTGTCACAATTGGTAATTGTATACTCATGTCTCTACCTACATATTTATTATGTCTCTCCATATTAAACTGGGCACCTCATGAGGGCAGGAAACACATCTGGCTTTTTTCTCCATTGCACCCCCGTCCCTGGTACCAACAGTGGTTGAAAGAGGACATTCTTCCAGATTGACAGCTCCTGCAGGGCAGGCTCTGTGTCCAGGCCATCTCAGTGGCCTCAGGCCCAGCAACAGTGGGCCCTCAATGAATAAATGTGCTTGGAAAGAGTGAGCGGCCCACGGCAGAAACTTACTTGTAACACAGAGCTTAGGGTGCACCACCACCCCTAAATTGCCCCAAGGGCTGGAACTAGCCCAGGAGGGACTTTCTCTCTCAGACCCTGCTTCCCAGGCCTCTAAGACTGTGTGGGATTGGGGGATGAGCCACAGAAGCATCCTGGGTGTTCTGTGCTCCCACCACCTCTGGGCCCATGGCTGTAGCCCAGGATGCCTGTGAACCCAACGCAGTGCTTGCTATGCACCTGCTGTGGTGTTTTAGGTACTAAGCGAGGAAAACTTCCCTGGGTGAACTAGGGGACCTCAGGTTCCTGTCTGGCTTTGGAAGCCCATCAGGTCTTAGAACAGTCTCCCTCCCACCAGCAGAGACAATCACCTTACACAAGTAAAATGACTCTCATCCCTCCAGACCTGGATGGAGTCAGCCACAACTCTTGAGAATGGGCAAATCAGCACTCTTCTGTGAGGTAACTCCCAAGGGCAAATCAGCACTCTTCTGAGGTAACTCCCAAGGGCCACAAGGCTCCTCCGAAGGAGCAATTGGAGTGATGGAGGGAGCTGGGGGCTCGGGTAGGGGAGCCCCTCTCAAGCCTCAAATCTGGAACTACCTGGTGATCATGATGTCTGTGCCTCACCGACTTTCCCTCCTTTATTGTCTGCTGGGGCCAGCAGCAGCTGCTGGCAGCTTAGGTTAGACCAGGCTTGGCTTTTCCCTAGCCGAGTATTTAACTTGGAATCCTGCAAGTTAGATGCTGACCTGCAGCCCCATGGTCTGCAGCTGCTTCCTCTGCAGTCTCTGGAGAACTAGGTCAGGCTTGCACTGGCAGGTACACAGGAAGACACCCATCCTCTGGTCACGAGGCAGAACCCCAACTCCACAGAGCCAACTAGAAGCACCTCTGCCAACCTGACATCACTTTGCCCCCCAGCCCCAGATGCAGGATGTGAAGTTACAGATCCCTGGTCAGTCCCCTTTGACAGCATTCAATCACACCAGGTGAGCTGGCAGTAAAGGGTTGTGGCTGTAACCAGCCTCAGAGCTCCCAGGTGGTAGACTGTGCAGCCTAGAGACTCCACTGCCTTGGCACCCCCATTGCAAGATACCAGGCTGAGCCACCCCAAGGGAGCCCAATAACTCACAGGTGGTACAAAGGTGCCCACTCAACCCTGAGGTGGTTCCTGAAGACTTGACTGCCCCCATCCCAACACGGCCCAGGGTCTTCACTCTGGAGGACCTGGACCCCAGAACCCAAGTAAAAAAGGGATACTTAGACAAATCTTCAGAGGGGTCAGACTAGGGAAATCTTTTAAAATAAGGTCTAGAAGCCAAGATCCTTAACTTCTGTGTCCCAGGCCCTATACTATACAATGTTAAGGTTAGAACATTTCAACCCCCTTGGAGGTAAGGTAAGGGGGCCTGCCACCCAGTCCCACCCTCCTCCCAGCTGCACCGCTGCCCACAACCCATCCATGCCATTAAACTACACATTTCTTTATGGTGTGCACTTTATTGAACTGGTCTCAAGTCAGTGTACAGGTAAGCCCTAGCTGCCTCCACACCTCCACCACTCCCAGGGAGACCAAAAGCCTTCATACATCTCTCAAGTTGGGGGACAAAAAGGGGGGCCATGATGGCTGACCATTCAAATAAAACAAAAAGAACAAGTATTAAGGCGAAGATTAAAAAATTTTGGATTACATAATTTACACAAAAGCAATGCT
>PVJL010011944.1:0-40001 GCA_004026885.1 Lyroderma lyra | reverse complement strand
TTTAATGTTTATTTGGGGACGAGTGGGTTAGGGAGGGGAGAAAGGGGAGGGGGTGGGAGAGGAAGTGGGGAAGCTAAATATAAGGTGATGGAAAGAGAAGTCACATTAGGTGGTGAACTTATTATACATCAAGTTGACAATGCACTGTAGAATTGTATGCCTGAAACCTATGTAATCCTTGCTAACAGATGTCACCCCAATAAGTCTAACAATAAAAATGAATTTAAAAAATAAATAAATAAATAAAATAAAAGCTGGATTGTATGCAAAAAAAACAAAACAAAAAACAAACAAACAACAAAATATGGTACATTGTAAAGAAGGAAAGAAACCAGCCTGCCTATTGAAACACAACCACAGTTAACAAACAAACAAAAAAACATTTCGTTGTGCTTTCTTTTTTTGTTTGTTTGTTTTCTAATTATAGACGTAAGTGAATTCTGGTTCTCTTACTAAACTCTTTGTGCTGTTTCTTTCAGTTTGCCAGGCAGTATAGCAGGAATGAGCCCCTGACCTTTGCATGGTTACGCCGGTATATGAAATGGCCATTACTTCCACCTAAGAATATTAAAGACCTTATGGATCTTGAAGCTGTCCATGATGTCTTGGATCTTTACCTGTGGCTAAGGTATCAAATTTTTCCTTTTGTGTGCTGTCATTTTCGAAGTAATAGGGCAAATTAAAGATGTTGTGAATGGTCTTTTGCTCTTTTAAATTAAACACGTATTTGCAGTGTCCTCTATTACGTTTATTGTCAATGAAGGCAGTTGATCCTGGTTTGTCCCCATTTCAAAAATGACTTAAGGAGTTCTTATGATTCTAGTTAAGATAGGTACATGAGAAGGTCCATTAGATTCTTGCTACGGAAAGGGTGGTTCCTGGACCAAAAGCATTTGTGTCACCCCAGTATTAATCAAATTCTTCATTTTAACAAGATGATGTTATTTGAGGACCTGCTATACTGCTCTAGATCAGTGATTCTCAAAGGAGGGGTATGTCCCACTAGGGGAGCATATTGGAATCACTTAAGATAGGAGTGATGACCTGTCTTCACAATGACATATTCCTCAGCTATGTTGGGGCAGGCAAAGAGGTTGAGCAAAGGCACTGGACAGATTTGCAAATACAGAACATTTGGAATTAATCAGTGTCAGGATATATTGCTGTCATTGAGATTAGTTCGGCAACTCCTGAAAGAGCTATTGCTATAACGTAGTATGTCTTTTTCCCAGCTATCGGTTTATAGATATGTTTCCAGATGCCAGCCTTGTTCGAGACCTGCAGAAAGAACTAGATGGCATTATCCAAGAGGGTGTACACAATATCACCAAACTGATTAAAATTTCAGAAACACATAAGCTGTTGAATTTGGAGAGCTTGTCAGCAGAGAGCCAGTCTCGTTTGTCAGGAACATTAAAGAACCAAGCTAGAAGGACACGTCTTACCAGAACTGTAGGAAGTAAAGCTGCAGAGCCACCCAGCCCTGATGCAGCAGAGAAATCCCTTGCGTCCAGACTGGTGCAGCAAGGACTCCTCACTGCAGACATGCTGAAACAGCTGGAGAAGGAGTGGCTGACACAGCGGACTGAGCATGGCCGAGACACAGCGGAGCCTGGGGCTTACTCAAAAGGGACAAGAAGGAAGAAGAAGGAACCTGATTCGGATTAGTTTTATTTTTATTTTTCAAATAAAAATCTGTTTTAAAATCCTTTTCTTCTCATCTGCGTTTACTGCCTACTATAATACTGTGGCTGTCTCTTACTGTTTGTGTGTTTTTGTTCTGCCCAGAAAAATTAACCTTAAAGTTGAGTAAACTGATGTTTGTTTCTACATTTTAAATATATATAGTGTCTTAAAACATTTTATTTAAAGCTTTAAATAATGGTGATTTGTAGTGTAGCACTAAGACAATGCAGTATAAGGAATTATGCATGGAATAAAATTAGTTTGGGGAGTTCACTGGTGGTGGCTAAGGCTTCAATGCTGTCAACACTGTGGCCTGGATTCCATTCCCAGGCAGGGAACTACCCACATACCCAAAAAAAAAAAAAAAAAAAAATCAGTTTGGTGAATCGTTTGACCAGGTTCCTAACCATTACTGAGGGTGTCAGGGATGGAATTCTCTGACAAATATTGCATGTACCAGAGGCTGTTCTAGGTGCTAGAAATACACAGTAAATAAGACATATATGAAGATTTTGATAGGGGAGAGAGATAGCAATGAATTATATTGTTAGCTCTGAGGGCTGAGATTTGTTCACTGCTCTCCAATGCCTAGAATATAGTAGAAGCACAATCAAAATTTGTTAAATGGATGGGTGTAATTTCAGCAACAACTACTAGGATAAAGTAGAAGAAAGGAAAAAAGTAACAAGTGGTAGTGGTGGGCTATTTTAGATAAAGAAAGTGGTTTTCCCATGTCCAGAAGCCAGTCTAATGCATAATGGCCTCCAACCAAGTTTTCAGCACTGGTTAGAGACAACTAAAAGGAGTGTAAGGGCATCAGGTTTGGAATTGGACAGACCTAGGTCCAGCTTCTCATCACCAGCAGCTCAATGACCTTGTCCTCTAGGGCTTGGTTTCGTCATCTGAAGATGATGGACAATAGTGCCTGCTTAAAGTGATGTGGGAGGTTAAATGTGATGAGCCATTTAGCACAGGTATATAAGGAAGTGTTTATCAGTAACCTGAAGATGGGGCTCATTCTGGGCTGTGAATTGAGCTTTTAGGTGATTCTAAGAACTGAGCTAAATTCTTGAGGAACTGCTTGACAGTCTGACTTCAGATTAAGGGATTAAACTAATTTGGTTGATACTGGGTCAAGGAACAGCCAAGTTTGCCAAGCTAGTCATCTCTCTCTAGCTTTTTCTTTGGTAGTTCTGAGTTAGATGACTTTTCATTTAATCGAGATGCAATCTTTATTCTAAACTTTACCTTTGTGGAAATAAAGGTTGAACTGGTGGCACTGACTGTATTTCATCCTTGCTTGTGGGTAAACAGTAGTGAAATACCTGGAAGGGCTTATTTAGATGTTCTGCATTGGACAACAAATTCAGCTTCTAGAATTTGCCTTCCCCTGTCACTTATGCCATAGCAGACGTAGGCCATTCTTGTCCAGATGGTCTCAAGAAATACCTATGAACTGAACTGGGTAATAGATTTGATCTCGTATTTAAGTGATAAAGTACATCACTTCAGAGGGTCCGTTCTCCCACTTACACCATTTTGTATTTCTTTTTTTTTGCGGGGTTGGGGGTAGTTCTCTTGCTGGGATTTGAATTCAGGTTGCAATGTTGAGAGCACCGAAGCCTAGCCACTACACCACCAGGGAACTCCCACCATTTTGGAGGCCAGAGTTGGTAATTCAGAGAAGATACTGAGGCAAGATACCTGCAAATTTCAGCAAATTAAATGTTAGTGAAGCCTCAGATAAGAGGAGTAGGGGTCGGGGGTCTGTAAGGAAAGGACTGCTTGAACACTGAGAGTGTTTATAAATAGTTTACCTTTCACCTTTCGCTTTGTGGAGGAGAGGAGCTCTGTGGTTAAGAAGAGACTAAAGAAAGATGAAATCAGGTTCAACAACAAAAAAATATAATTGGAGTAGCCCTGAATAATTCTCTGCAGAGTGCTTTAAGCTGTCATATGAAAACAACCTGATTTTCCTTCTCTGCAACAAGTTTGACATGTCATTTATCTTACTTTGTGGGCTTCTGGGCCAGCTAAGTAGTAGGCATATATTTCACTAAGGTCATGTTCTCAATCTTTCCAAAATACAACTTTTTTTCTTTTTTCTTATATTTTTCTAACAGGTTTTGAAGTACTTACCTGAAAGCCCTCTTTGGATTATTGTGAATTCAGCTGAACATCAACCTGGGACACGAACTGTTCCATCAGTTCCATCAGTGCAGATCTGGCTAATTTAATAAAATGTGGTTAGTATGTAACTGGTTGGGAGTAATAACCAAGGACTTGTAATGCTTTGTACAGTATGTTTGTGGATGAGTATAAATCTACAAAATGAAATAGGATCTTTTGCAAAAGGGCTTATTGTGAATCAAGCATACAAACTTATCATCACAAATCACCCAAGTTTCTTATTGCTCAGAACTGGGAGTCTGTAATTATGATGTAGTCATTCTACATGTGTCCAACTCAAAGCAAACCTATTAGGATATAATGAAAAGTTGTGGTTTGCTGAAAGACAAGCAAATGGATGAGTCAGGTTATTTCCCTCTATTTCAAAGCTATAAAATACATGAACAGAGATAGCAGTGTTTATAAACATGATTGAGTTGTCATTATCTAAAAACCTGTCACTAAACATACTGGGACAATTTCACACACAGATGATAAAACAATAGTTGTCTTAAGGCCCAAAAGAAAAAAAATGCTAGCAAAGATAAAAGGTATTGAAGTAGGATTGGTCTCTGACGACTAAATTTAAGAAGCTGCTTTTGGCAAATTTTGGTAGAGGAGGGGATTTTGAACTTGATCCTTTAAGGCTACACTCTTAGAATCTACTCAAAGAGAGATGCCGGTTCGTGGCGTCCCTGAGTTGGCTGTCACCCTCCAGTGCGCTGACCTCCCAGGGACAGGGAGGAGGGCGTTTGAGACCATCTCACCTCCCAGGCTTGGTGGGAATGATTCACCTGCAATTATTTAAAAAAATTATTAAAAAACAAACATTGCCAGTGCATGGCTAGTTATAAGAATCTACCCTAAGAGTCTATATCACATGCTCCCTGTTCCCCCCATGCCCTTGAAAAGTTCCTGGTGCTTATGGAGACTTAAGTCTTATAACCCAATGACTACTTTGAATTGCCATTTGACACACCTGTAAAGTGCAGTGAAAATGATAATCCCTTGCTGGAAAATGTTTTTTCTCAAGTGCTTGTATTCCAGTCAAGATCATTTAAAAAAAAAAAATTCTAAGTAATTTATATTGTTCAAAAATTGCCTTATTCTTCTTAACAGCTAATGTTTTCATCTTCTTAATAAGTTTATCACTCATTGATATTTTTTAATGCAAAACTCAATGAAAGTTTATCACATTCTATAAAATCCCCTGTGCATGTATTTAATGCGTAATATAAATTTAAAACAAAACTCACTTGTAAGTAAGACCTCTCCCCTAACCCACACTTATGCACATTAATTTATCTCTATATGGGAGTTCCCTGATGGTGTAGTGGCTTAAGGCTTCGGCGCTGGCACTGTCAACGCTGTGGCCTGGGTTCGATTCCCAGCCAGGGAACTACCCACATACAAAAAAAAAAAAATATATATATATATATATATATACATATATATATATATCTCTATATACATAAGCCAAATAAGTTGAAGTCATTTTAAAAATTTTACATTTTGTAAAAGAAGCTATGCACCTTTTTAAGAACTGGAGACAATTATTTATCTAGTATCTACCTCATTGACTACGTAATATGCATCTATTATATTCTGAGTCATCATTAAGACATAGTTACTGATTTCCTATTATATTTACTTTTGACATAGCTATTACTCCTTTTTTTTTTTTTTTTTTTTTTTTTACCCCAGTATGTGGGTAGTTCCCTGGCTGGGAATCGAACCCAGGCCGCAGCGTTGAGAGCGCCAAAGCCTTAAGCCACTACACCACCAGGGAACTCCCTGTATTGTTCCTTTTGCCATTAGTCTTGCTAACTCCATTCATTTCCAAGATTATTGGGTCAGCATCATCCCATCCTCTTCAGTGAGGCTATCATACATTTATAAGACAGGTTCTTTTGTCAGTCTGTATTACATCCTTAGTCTCCTAAATATTTTTTAAATTCACATATATTAAAGTTCATTCTTGGAGTTCCCTGGTGGTGTAGTGGCTAGGCTTCAGTGCTCTCAACGCTGCGGCCGGGTTTGATTCCCAGCCAGGGCACTATGCCCCCCAGCCCCCCCCCCCAAAAAATGTTCATTCTTTGTACTGTAAGGTTCTGTGGGTTTTGGCAAATGTATTGGGTCATGTATTTACTGTTGGAACACTGTACAGAATAGCTTCACTGCCCTACAATGTCCAGTGCTTCACTTACTCAGCCATCCCCTCTCTCCAAATACCTGGCAACCGCTGATGTGCTTACTATCTCTACAGTTTTGCCTCTTCTTCATCTGTAGGTTTTAAATTTTTTCTCTGAGGCCATTTAGTTTTACAAGAGGAAAAATGGATTCCCCACCTCCTCTCAGTGAAGGAGGACAGGGATGTGTACAGACAGATGTCTGCTGATGGAAGCCAGACAGGAAAAAGTGGTTTGAGACCTCATTGTTTGGCTTGAAGATTTCACTCTGTGGCCCTGTTTGCAGTCTTGCGCTTCTCACTCACTCTTTGTATGGTGACTGATGGTCCCAAATCTGGGGGCTTTTGGATTCAGTCTCTCCAGAGAATAAATGTCCAGTCTTCTGTAGGGGTAGGGGTTGGTGGAGGGGCGCACCTGGGGCCTAACTGCCTTTTCATATAGACTTTTAGCCAATCTTCTTTTTGGTTCTATATGTTGCCCCCCACATTTCAGAGGTATCTGGGCCTCCAATTCCTGAACATTTCTAGAGTTACAAATATCACTCATTTCTCAGCAGGATCATTTCAGGCACTTGGCTTTCAGTGTTTCCTCTGCTAAGCCATTACTTTTTTGTCAGCTTTCTGTCTTCCCAAATTGTGCTCAAATCCGTTGTCAGTCACTACTTCATTTCTCTTTGTGCTAGTAGGTTTATGCCACATTTAACCAGAAGTCTCATTAGCTTTTAGAAGTTTGCTATTTTGTGCAATTGTGAATGTAATTACTCTGAAAAATGTTAAAAGCCACATTTCCTTGGATGACTTGTCTTCCTTTGATATGTATTTTGCCAATACAGCTTTTAATACAGTTGGGATTAAAAAAAATAATAATGTATACAATAGATTTACTCATGAGCATTCCATGTCTTCTCTTGGGTCAGGAAGAGACCTATAAAAAATAATCAGCATTCTTTTGAAACTTGCTGAGGTTAGCATTTCTGCTTCATTTGTGGGTGCTCCCATGGAGACACCATAGTAACTAACTACTGGCAGGATTTGAAAGTTTCTACATTGACTCTTTTATGGAAGTTTGCTTTCTAACACTCTTACCTATTCTGTTACAGCACGTGGAATCCCAGCACGTTGGACTGATTTATATTATGGACAACTTAATTTTGGACTTACTATTAAAGAGGACTAGGGGACAGAATTCAAACTCTTTTCTTTAGTAACAGAACTAGAATACTTAAAACATTCCTAACTGCTTCTAAAGGTTTTTGGATATGTTCGTTTTACTGAATCGTTCTGGCTGCATCGTGCATCTTCTTATCCTAAGGGACCAAATGGGATGAGATGAAATAGCACTTTTAAGAAGGGGTTCCTTGCCAGGTGAAGGCTTAGATCAAAGAAAGGGATGCTTCCAGCATGTCCCCCTGTTGGCCACTGCCTTCCCTCACATGACCTCATTTACTTTCATTCTCATAATGACTACTGAAGTAGCTAGGAACCCTGTACGGATAGGAACTTGGAGCCTTCTTCAGTGAGGGCAGAGCCATAGTGGGAACCCAGGGCTGTGAACTTGTCACTGTGCTACAAGCTTTGGGCTGCTTGTCCCAGCTTAAGTCCCATGTTTCCCCTGTGTTTTTGCTCCCAGGTTAGTGAGAGCCAGTGTCGCACAGTGATTAAACATGGGCTCTGGAACTGCACGACGCGTATTTAAATATCTATCCACCATGAACCAGCTGGGCTCTGTGCCTTAGTTGCTCCATGCTTAAAATGGAAAGAATGATAGTTGCTGTGGGAATTAATATTGTAAAACACCTGGAGAACACTATACAGTGTTTACTAAATAAATAGGTAAATTCTATTGGACTTCTAGTCCTCTTAACCTTGCTTAGTACTTAAAGGAAAGTGGGTATTTCGTTTAGGCCTTGCCAAAGGGAGAGCACTGTGGACACATGTAGAGGTAAGAGCATTTCCCTTATTACATGGAAGATTTGGGCCAGGTAACACTTTACCTAACATGTCACTTAGCAGTGCCAACACTCAAATGAATATTAAGGAAAATCCAAGCACTTATAAGACACTTTGATATCCTTGAATAGTTATATACTGCTTTGATAAGAGGGAAAGATTCCAAGGGTTACACTGGAATGGAATAATTAGATGAAGAGTGGTGAAATAGTTGAATTATTTTTGTCTTTGTTCAATAAAGTGAGGTGCTGAGCGAGATGACTCCAAATGCATGTGATCTTTATAATCATTAAGCTTCCTGGTTTAGTAGGCTAACTCAGACCTGTAATGTAGATGCTGATCTGCTTAGGAAAAAAAAAGGAATGATGTAATGGATTGAAATCATCTAGTGTCATTTGATTAAAATTCCAAAGGCTGCCTATCTGGCACATACAAGCAACCATGAAATTGCAGAGACCTTTGGTTATGGCTTTGTGTCCTTTTGTCCACTGGCCATTGTAACCTCTTATTCCTGTGTTGAATAAATCAATGATGGTTGGAGCCATACTGCACCACAGAGGTTACTTTTTACTTGTTTGTTTTGTTTTTTTATTTTATTTATTTATTTTATGTGTTTTGTTTTTTTAATGTGAGTAGTTCCCTGGCTGGGAATCGAACCCGGGCTGCAGCATTGACAGCGCCGAAGCCTAGCCACTACACCACCAAGGAACTCCCCAGAGGTTACTTTTTATATGGAGGAATTAAGCCAAGTACCATTACCACCTGTGGGCAGGTGACCTGCCCCAGGATGTTTTCCTCAGCCTATACAGACCCAAGGATAGCACACCTGTTTCAGAATACCAGCCATTCCACAAGGTTTGGGGAACTGAATAGTTTCAACAACCCAAGGTTGTTTGCTTGTATAATAGACAAAGTAAAAGAGCTAAAAATGAGTTCATAGTCTGAGAGGTAAACTGCCTGAAAAGGATTAGGTTTCTCAGTCTAGGAAACAGTATCTGATATCTATTAATATTTCTCAGATGTCAATCTAGAAAAGTATCTGGAGAAGTTTTGATCAAGCACCGCAGGCTTGAGCTAGACTTCCCGTGGCTGGTCCACATGATGGATGGGGTAAAGAGCACTGATTGGACAATCGGGCTTTTGGAGAGCAGCTGTTGAAAGTTCTCTTACCAGGCAATTGTTTGGTAATTGTTTTGATTAAGGAGATCATGCAGTAGAAAAGTAAACAAAGCTGAGGCTGCTAAGCTGACAGGGTCCAGTGGGGGAACATGTTATTTCCTTTTTATCAAAGAGGAGGGGTTGTGTAGGAGGGAGAAGCACTGGGGTGCCAGCAGACCCTCATTGGTATCTAGTCAGTGCTTTTTTGGGGGGGAGGGGTAGTTCCCTGGCTGGGAATTGAACCCAGGCTGCATTGAGAGCGCCGAAGCCTAGCCACTACACCACCAGGGAACCCCTAGTCAGTGCTTATTTTAGGAAGCATTTCATTAGTATTTGGGAAGTTACAATCAAGTATTCCTTAATTTGCCTTTTTCCCCAACTAGGAAGACCCTATTGAAGTGATATGTCTAGGCGTACACAGTTTTCTGAATTGTTGGAATTCTTTTTTTTTTTTTTTTTTTTTTTAAATGTGGGTAGCTCCCTGATGGGGAATCGAACCCAGGCCGCAGCGCTGACAGCGCCAACGACGAAGCCTTAAGCCACTACACCACCAGGGAACTCCAGGAATGCTTGATAATAACTCAGCAGAATGCTGCTGCTGCTGCTAATAATTATCAATTGAGCATTTATTGCAAGGAGAAAGAATAGAGGCAATATTATGTATTAGTTAAGAGCTGGACCTTGGAATTGAACTCCTGGGTTTGAGTCCTCACTGTACATTTACAAGCTTTGTGATATTGAGTCATTTAACCTTTCAGTTTTTCTCATCTAAAAAAAATGGGAATCGGAAGTGCTTTATCTATGTTAGCTGCTGTTGTTAACACCATTGTTACTGATCAGTGACTGTGGAAAGAAGGCAAGGTCTGTTGTACCCATACATTGGTCCCTGTCTGGGCCCTTCTGACATTAAGTATGATGAATGAGATAATCAAGTGAATAAACCAAATACCTTAGTGGCATGAGATATTTCCCATCTGTAACTTCGATTTTTCTCTCCAGCAGGAGCTTCCCAGTGAGTGCTGCTGGTTTCACTTCATTCTTTCTCTTGCATATATTTTTCTCAAGCACTACCTGTGAAGTCAAGGTTTTCCGGCTTAACAGTGTGAATAGATAAACTTTAATCGATTGTTTTCCATTACCAGGACTGTTAGCTTAGAGATCTAAATCTGTCACAAATGGAGGAATTTGCCCCAACATTCTTGAAATCTCCCTGACCAGGGCAATGTGTAGTCTTAAATACAGAGGAGAGTCATGGAGTTACACCTCTGGCCTGAGAAAAAGGCTAAAGAGAAAAGCCTGAATATTTGCAGAGCAGCTCAGTCAGCTGAAAGTTGGTATTGTTTAACACACAACTTCTCAGAAGATTTTCCTTGGCTGAGTGGGCTTGGTGGAGCACTGGCTTGAGAGTGTTGCTTAGCAACAAGATTTTGTCACTGGAGTCTCAAAAGAGTCAAGCAACCCATCCCCTGCCTCCCCTCCACCAACCCTCCCTACCATCCTGAGCCTCCTATTAGACAATCAAGTGTGCTGGAGGGAGGGACCAGAGAAAGGAGGCGAAGTTTAATCATTGAACTAAGCAGCCTGGAAGTATTTAATCTGTAGCACCTAGTTCTTTAGAGGTTCCCATCCTGAACTGAAAGTGGGCAGCACTCCGGAGACGTGAGTAAACAGCACACAGAAATCTCTGCCTGTTTCAGGAGAAACCAAACTTGGGGACAATGTTTGCGGTACACTTGATGGCATTTTACTTTACCAAGCTGAAGGAGGATCAGATCAAGAAGGTAAGGACTCACAAAGCTGAGAGATGCCTGGTTCGCTTCAGACAGACCTGATACCCTACCTACATCCACAGGGATTTGAGAGCGCGTCCTTAAAAATATACAGGGAGCACAGGACCAGTTTTTAAAAAGTAACTCCTAGGAGAGGAAGAGGAAGTAAGTCTCTCAGGGACTAGACATTGCACATTGTCCTGAGCCTTGAGTTTTACTCGGAACTTCCTGGCAGGTAGTCAGATGACAAGGGGATAAGGAGAAACTCTTTAGAAATGGTTTATATTATTTGATGTAAGGGGTGTTTGGAGGGAAAGGCTACAGGGGAGAGGAGAATCGTTTTAAAAGAAATTCTGAGATCTTTTAAAGTATGTAATTCATGTGATCTTTCATGTGCTTAGAGGAATATAAATATGGCACCAAATGGGATGTGAGTTTTAATGTACAGTAATTGAAATATTTATTACTGGCATGTGGTGTTTGCCATTGGTATGCTATTAATGGTGTGCATTACTTTGCCACTTTGCCCAAGAAACTTGCCAACAAAATTCATTTTAAGGTGGACTGATTCAGAGTTACCAAGGCTCAACTGGGGGCCACCAGTATTTTCTCCAGGCATCTAGGAATAAACCCAGCCTGCCACTTTAGCTAGCTCCAGCAGCTCACTGTAGTGTTTCTCAATTTACAATTAATGGAGTCCTCCCAGCAGGTGGACTTAGTCAAGGTAACCCAGGTACTTAAGGTGGCACTGGGGGGATTAAACCTAAGTCAGTGACTCCTCCTCCTGCATTCTTTCCATTGTGTCATGACACTTCCTGGCTTTTCAAACGGAAAAGCCAGGAAGTGTCATGTACTCAGTGGGTTATCGCCCACTCAATTCTCTTCTTTTAGAGAGTTGGGTCAGAGGTTAAAGCAAAATCTTAAAATATCATAAATCATTCAGATTTAACCTGCCTTATTTTACATTTCATAATTTGATTTGCGGAGCCCTTTACTGGTTTGGTTGCTTAAAGAAGTGGAAACATGCTACACAGCACTGCGAAAGAATTCACTTTCTGTTATTGCTTAGTAAACATGCAAACCGCATGGCGTCTCTCCAACCCCCAAAGTGCGGGGCTGGGGGCATCTTTGGAACCTTGACACCTGAGGTTCTGCAAATAAGTTTCTTTTCCTCTTTGTGATGGTTAATTTTTTGTTACCCCCCCCCCCCCCCCCCGAATCAGGGAGATGTGTGTTTGTCCACCAGCCCAGGTGCAGTCTCAGAGGCCCCTTTGACTGAAGTGCAGCCTCCACTGATCTGTTCCAGGTTCTTCTGGGTGGAGGATGGTTAGCTTTTGTCAAGGCTTGGAGTTGACCCTACCCTCTGCCTTTGGGGGACAAGAAAGCTTGTGAGTGAGCTGAGTAGGGATAGTTAGGAACACTTTGTAGCCATCTTAAGCAAGGTACCCGGGGTAGAATGGCAGGGTGGTTTATGGGTTGCTGGGATGAGTCATGGATTCTGAGAACTCTGTCTCATTTGCTCCTCCATGTGATAAAAAACACACCTGGTCAAAAGGTACAGCCTCTTTCTCTCTCTGAGGTCAGGTAGCTGTTCCTCTCCTCAGTTCCTATGCAGGAGCTCCTGCCTCTAGACTTATCAAGATCCTGGGCCTACTTGCCTGGGAGGGTTACTATTTAGACCCTGGAACGATTTTTAAAAATGTCCCTATTCTGACATTAAAACAAAATAAAATGGAAAAGAGGAAAGGAAGGAAGAGAGAAAGTTAAAAAAAAAAAAAAGGAAGGAAAGAAAGGAGAAACTACTCTGACAGTTTCTCTTCCAATTCAATATATTGACATTATTTGACCTATTGATAATATTGGGCTGGTCCTGGTCACTGACCTGTAGCTTGTTCACTCATAAGCGGAGGACAGGCTAGGTTTTCAAAGTGTCCTTTTTATAGTTCAGTAAGTCAACATTACAAAAAGTGGTCATGTCACCTTTAATCCCACCCCCTCACAAACACTGTCATACTTGCCGGGTGGAAGCCCTTGAAGTCTTTTCTCACAGTGTATGTTTTAACATTTGTATTTCTATTGTACACATACCATTCTGAACTTGTGTCCTTATTGTTATGTTGTAACCACTTACGTACATTTCTTCGTTTCTTTATAATTATATTAATATCTTCCTAATATTCAATCAGTTTGGATATGCCATAATTGACTTTTCCCTATTGTTGGGCATTTGGCTACTTTAAAAACTATTTTTTAACAGTTAAAATTGCTTTGATAAACATTGGTATGTATTTAATGTTCTCCACTTTGGGGATTGTTTCCTAAGGGATGGATTCCCAGAAATGAAATTAGTGAGTCTAAGAGTTGAACCTTTTTATGACTCTTTTTTTTTTTTTTATGACTTTTGATTCATATAATATGGGACCTTTGGACTAAGTGATCTCTAAAGTCCCTTGTGGCTCTCATATCCTGTAATCCTGTAGGCTCTGAGCTTACATTGTAAAGTTTGCTCTTCCTGTGTTAAACATGTTGCTTGCTGGCTCTTTTGCTGAGAAGAAATGGCAGTTTTCCCTCAGTCATCTCTTGAAGGAAAGAATTCAGTCAAGAGACAGAGTTTGTGAAAATATAGGATAGTTAAAAGTTTATTGATGAAAGTACACTCTGAGATGTGGAGTGGGCTGACCCAAGAGAGGGAAGCAGCCCCACTTACATTGTTTGGGGGGTTTTGTATCTATGGGTGGCAGTTTCTCCCCCTTTTTCTCTTTTGTGGTTTATTTGAAAGAAACAAAGCTACATAATAGCAGAGTTCTGGGAAGCAGGACTTGTGGTTGGATAAGTGGGGCTGTTTCCCCTTTGTCCTGCGTTTCTCTGATCTTACCTTTTCTTTCCATTTGAGGACAGCTGCTGATGGGCCAGAGCTGATTGCTTATTCTGCATTTCTTTCCTGAGGACTTTGTCTTTTATTTTAGGGGTATCTAGTAGGAGTGGTGTGGGGGGAGTGGGCAACAGGCCCAACAGGCCCCTTCCTTCCTTTGTATTTCTTTCCTCCTTAATTTAGGGATACCTGTTAATGGGTCTCCTAACAGGCAAGCAAGTTCCTTTCTTTGCATTTCTTTTTGGATGACTTTATCTTTTTAATTTAGAGCAGTAGTTCTCAACCTTCCTAATGCCGCGACCCTTTAATACAGTTCCTCATGTTGTGGTGTCCCCCAACCATAAAATTATTGGTAGCTGCTCTCTACACACGTGACTGGTCCGCATAAGTACATTATGTGTTTTCCGATGGTCTTAGGTGACCCCTGTGAAAGGGTCGTTTGACGCCCCCCAAAGGGGTCGCAACCCACAGGTTGAGAACGGCTGATTTAGAGCATGCTGATAATGGACTGAGATCGTTTCTCCTTTGTCTGTTGGGTTTGTGGGTCCTGCATAAAACTATGAAGCAAAACCAGGCTGTGGGGCGAGGAAGGTAGCAATTCCTGTCTACCTTCCTACCTACTCTATCAGTGAGTCCCTCCAAAGTGGGCTTGGTTGGTTTCTGCAACTCAAGCACCCTCCCTTAGTGCTTGCAACATGTGAGCCTGGTTATACAAGCCCCACATTGTCTATTTGAATTTAAAATATAGAGGGCTTTTTTTCTTTGTCCCAACACGTGTCATGCTTCCCTTTTAGCTACTGAACCAGGTCCTGTAAGATACAAAGAATAAACAAGAAACTGTTGCTAAGTTGACTTACTTTCTGTCCTAAGTTTAAGTTATTGAAACAGTAGGAGCAGTAACCCAAAGTCCTGAATGACCTTGTTGAACTGCAGCTCAAATAACCCCAACAGACCCTCAAAACCATTAACCTACACAGGAGCAATGATACTATATGGATGCCCAGGGAAGTTCTTTATACTCTGGCGCTGAGTTGAAATGAGCAATAGGTTCAGGGGCATTGTCTGAGGGGCCTTGGGGTGATAAAGGAGTAAGTGCAGTTCTGGTTATTACATCTCACCCTTCCCAAGCCCCAATTACTCAGGCCACGTCCCTTTGATTGGTTTTCTCTGCATGCGTGGCAGTGCCAACCAATTAGTCATGAACAAACTCAGGGTGAACAGGAAGCCCTTAATGAAGCATGACCTGGTTCCATCCTATCTTCTCAAATATGCTGAAAGCCCAATTGTCCTGTTTTATTAATGGCTCTCTGATGGTTTTCTGGCCTCTCCCTGTCCCCCAAGTCCCTGGAGCCGTGAACCATTTCACAGGCTTGGGTCTCTGTATTGGCCCCGACTGAGCTGGGATGCCTGCCCTCTAGGCCCTCTGGCTGGGCATCTGTCCTGTGTATGATAAAGGTCACGTGGCCCCTGTGCTTTTGGTGTCATTTGTTGGGCTGGTGGGTCCTACATAAAACTGTAAAGCAAAACCAGGCTCTGGGGCGAGAGGACTGTGGAGACTATTGCGGTCCCAGTGCTGCCACTTACCTGTGGTTGTCCTAATGCTGCAGAACGACTCTGAGCCTTGCAGTCCTCATCTCTCAATTAGGGACAATAATTTTGGCCTTACCTGGCTGCCTCAAAGGGATGTCATGGAGATTAGATGAGGTGACATACTACATGAAAGCACTTTGTAAATGATGATGTATGTTCTTAGCTTTAGATGGAAGTGTGGGAGAGCAATTCCTCCAGGAATGTGCTGCAATTAAGCCTTCTTATGACCTGGATGGGTAGACAGACGCCTCAGTATACAAAGCAGGGCTGGCAAATACAGGGCATCTATGCTACTGTCCCTCCTCCTGTCCTGGTCAACAATCCAACCCAGTGAGCCCTGGAATCCGGGTTGCCACCACCAAATGATTAGCCTGGAAGAGGAAGCTATTCCAGTAGCAATTTGAGCTGGCTTTAAAAATTAAACTTCATCTTAGTTTTAGAACAGCCTCAGATAAAAACAATGGAAATTTAAAGGACTAGATTTTAGAGAGTAGTTGGAAACTGCATTTAGCTCTGGGCTTCGTAACAACCCCTAGACAAAGGGAACTATGTTTGGGTATATACTGTCATCACCAGACAAAAGAGAGCTTCCATGGTTAGGAATTCAAGGATGAAACCATAGCTAGTCTTTTCCAGTAGAGAAGCAATGGGACAATGGGGAGGGCTCTGAATCAGGAATTAGAAAACCTGAATCCTTCTTAGTTTTTGCTCCTCCATTGTCCAGTCATAAAAATGGGGGAATCATTTCTCGCTCAGAGCTTGCCCTTCGGAGGAAGAAATTCTGTTCTTTCAACTCCCAATTTGTCCCCAGCTTGATGAGGGGTCAAGCAAGGAACGTGGGGAAGCCACACTATGCAGCTGTCCCCATCAGTGGGAATTTACAGCCTCGACTGGCGGGCAGGTGCCCCCTGCAGTCCTGGTCACTCCGGTGTCTATTCCAGGTGGACAGATTCCTGTATCACATGCGGCTGTCCGACGAGACCCTTTTGGACATCATGACTCGTTTCCAGGCTGAAATGCAAAAGGGCCTAGGCAAGGACACCAACCCCACAGCCTCAGTGAAGATGCTGCCTACCTTTGTCAGGGCCATTCCAGATGGCTCAGGTGAGTGGGGCTGGAGGCTGCCAGGGACCCTGACTCCCCTGGTTCCTTAGCTGATGGGGACTTGAAGTTGGCTCCTGTGTCCTTCCTTATCGCTCCAGCCCTCTCTCTATGCCCGTTCCCCACCTCCAGCTCCCTATGCTTTAGTCATACTCGGTACCAAAAGTTTTGAACCAAAGTTAAAATGTATCTTACCTTTCCTCTGCCTGCCTTGGCCCCCCCTCCCCCGGCCCCCTCCCCCCACCTTCTGTTCTTTCTTCTGCTGAAACATCCCCACGTTCCCCTGGTGAATACCAATTTTGCTTTTTGGTTTCAGTGTGGACATCAATGCCTCCACGTGGGAAGCATCCCCAGGCTGGGTTAGGTGCTTGTCAGTGTGCCTGTCACCCTGCTCTGTATGAGAGTCTCCCGCTGGGCCAGTACTCCCGGAGGTTGGGGCTGTGTCTTCTTCACCACAGAGTTCTGAGTCCCTGGTTTAGTGTCTGGTGCATACTAGGCACTGAAATATTTGTTGATTGGATAATAAATGGCATTTTACTCCTAGGTATCCAGATTCTAGGCTATCCAGTAATGGAAGGTAGCATGATATAGTTGAAAGAACATTAAATGATAACTCAAGAAATCTGGGTTCTAGGCCCAGCTCTGTCATTTCCCAGGGGCTTTTGGCAAAATGTTTAGTCTTAGTTTCTCTGTGAAGTGAGAGGGCTGCCCTATGTATTAGTTTTCTAATAAATTACCACAGACATAGCAACTTAAAACAACATAAATGTATTCTCTTACAGCTGTGGACATTTGAGTGGGTCTCACTGGGTGATAATCAAGGTGTGAGTAAGGCTGTGTTTCTTCTGCAGGCTCTCAGGAAAAATCTGTTTCCTTGCCTTTTCCAGCTTCTAGGAGCAGGGATGTCCAACGTTTAGGCTTCCCTGGGCCACATTGGAAGAAGGATTGTCTTGAGCCACACATAAAATACACTAACGATAGCTGATAAGCTAAAAAATGATCCATGCATAATTTTCGTAGTGTTTTAAGAAAGTTTATGAATTTATGTTGGGCCACACGCAACCCATGGGCTGCGGGTTGGACAGGCTTGTTCTAGAGGCTGCGTGTATTCCTTGGCTCAAGCCCCTTTCCATCTCCAAGTCAGCAGTGTAGAGTCTTTGAATCTCTCTCTGACTCTCTTCCTTCTGCATCTTCTGCACTCAAAAACCACGTAACTGCCTTAGGCCCTCTCAGATGATCCATGATAATCTCCCAACCTCAAGGTCAACTGATGAGCGCTTCAGGTTCCATCTGCAACCTTAATTCCCTCTTGCCATTTGAACTAACATATTCGCAGGGTCCAGGGGTTGGGATGTGGACAGCTCTGGGTGACCATTATCTTTCTTATCACAGCAGAGACCTATAGAAGGAATCTGAGATTCCATCCAACTCCTCCATTCTCAGCCTCCTGGGAAAGCCATAGGAGGGATAGGAACTGGTATCCACCAGGCACCTCCTCTGGTTGTGGGGTGCTAGTGACTCATGGTCTCACACAATCCCCATAAGAAACTCCATGGTGTAACTTATCCCCAGGTTGGATGAGAGTACCGAGGACCACGGGGCTACCCCAATGGCAGGGTCCCAGTTCTCCAGCCAAGCTCAAGCAAAAGCTCTGGGGCTCCTTGAAGAAGGAGGGACTAAAGTTTGAGGAGCTCTCAGGGGCTTTGATTAGCCAGGTTCTGGGCCCCTCTTGGACAAAGTAGCTTGGTTCTGCTGTTTGAGAGGCCCTTGGGAACTGTGATGAGAATTACCTGTTCCCTTGCTGGTGGGTGGGTATATGTTGCCCAGTTCCTGACACTGCTCTGAGAGTCCTGAGGGGACTGTGGTCCTTAATGGGTCATTCAGGGCTGTTCAGGTGAAGCACCTGAGTCATGGTATATGGGGGCAGCGAGGGAGGCACTAGGGCGAAGTCCTCCTGGCTTCCTGTGCCGTGGCTCCTCTTGCACAGGTGTGTCCCTGGAAGCAAGGGGAAATGGCTTTTGATGGTCTGGAGGATGCCGAGGTAGATGTGCATTCCTAGCTCTGGCTGCTCCGGAAGGTTTGGAAGTGAACTGACCAAGTTTTAGAAACCCCTTCCTTCTTAGGCCAGGAGACACCACCTTCTTTCTTCACTGTCTCCTCGAAGCCTCTCATCACACAGTAAATCTTACCAGTGACCCTGTTGCAGTGAGGTCCCTGAGCCCAGCGTCCCTGTGGAGCCGAGTGGCTTTGGTTAGTCCCAGGACCACTGCACTCCTGTCCTCATCAGTAAAAGGGCTGTGGTCAGATTGTCCTACCAACTTGTAGGGTCACTAGGATCCAATGAGGTCATGTGGAAGGAGTGTTTTAACATCTACAAAACGTTGTTGCAAGTCTGCCATAGCTCCTGAGAACGAGCTGGAAGTGTAATTTCACGATGCCTAACCAACAAAACCAAACAAATAGAACTCTCCAATCCCTTAGGGCCTCCACTTCAGAAATACGTCCAGTTTTCAAAGAAATCCTGAGTTCACCCACTCCGTGTAATTGCTCCTTCTATCTGAACCTACCGGAGAGGAGGTAAGCTGTTTGAGCCTTAGTTACCTCCCAGGGTGTCGGTCAGTCAGGGAGCTGCAATGGACTGTGCTTACAGAGTATCTTAATGTTGTTATTTATCATTTGTGCCTTCTCCTTTACCAGTCACGAGGGCAGTACCCAGCACCACATGGTAAAGGTGATAGTGGTTCTGCAGGCCTGACCCTGGCTGCCTCTCTTCTTGGCCTCTTCCTCCACACTGCCTCCTAGGTCTCCTGGAGGGAGAGTCTCAAGCGTGAGCCCAGGTAGCCCAGAGATGATTGGCTGATGGGCCCAGGGGTCTGCATTAGGACAGGGGTCCCATACTTGCCCGAGCATAAGACTCACCTGGGGCAATTCCTAGATGTATGGTCTCCCAGGCTTCTCACCTGGAGGTTCTGAATCTCCAGGAATTCACACATTCAACTGTGTGTGCCTTTGTGAGGTGCTGCATAGGGAATGGGGACAGGGCACAGCCTTGGCAATGGCCTAGGGAAAGGAAACCCCACCCCCACCCCAGTGTCCATGGCAGCCTGGATCCACATCATCCACACCAATCAGACTGTCAAGGAAATCTCACCCACTTGGGAGGTCATTTTCTTTTTTTTTCTTATTATTATTCTTTTTGGGGAGAGGGGGTAGTTCCCTGGCTGGGAATCGAACCCAGGCCACGGCGTTGAGAATGCTGAAGCCTAGCCACTACACCACCAGGGAACCCCCTTATTATTATTCTTTTAAATTTATTTTTGATTGAGATATAATTGACATATATATTAGTTTCAGGTGAACAACACAATGATTCAATATTTGTGTATATTGTGAAATGGTCACCACATAAGTCGAGTAGACATCTGTCAACATACACAGTTACAAATTTTTTTCTTGTGAAGAGAACTCTTAAGATCTATTCTCTTAGCAACTTTCAGATATGCAATGCAATATTATTAACTATAGTCACTATATGACCTCCCTACGATGGGAGGTCATAATAATCTTAATAATCGCTGTAAAGACCATGATGGTCCCACTGCCGATGTTGCTCTGTTCTGGGCAGGTCCTTCCTCCCGTAGGGTCCAACAAGTCTTTTCTTTGGGATCAGAGTCATAGAAGGGATCATGCCACACGGTTCCCATGAAATAGTGTCTTGAGCCACTGGTGGAGTGAGGTGATGGCTCAGTGATCATGGTGTTGGTGGCCAGAGGAACAAACAAATCCATGCGGACACTATTCTAGGTCTCGTATATCACCTCCCATCTGGACTGCTATACAGGGACCTCCTTTTTTATTAAAAATCTTTCTTAAAAAACTTTCTGTCTATCCTGGTTGGTACCAGAAGCATTTTCCCAAAATCTCAATTAGACCTTGCCACTCCCCTGCTTAAAATCTTTCTGTGGCTCCCCCTTACCTGGATAAAGCCCAAGCTCAATTTAACCTGAGACTACCTGCCAGTCTCATTTCTGTCACACCTCCTTCTGTCCTCACATGCACAGGGGCTGCCTGCATTCTGCCGCAGTGTGAGCTCAGTCTCTTTGCTCACAGTCCTCCCTACCTGGGACCCCATCTTTTCCCTGTCCAGCTGCCTGACTCCCTCTCATTCCATACTCAGCTCTGTATCACCTCCTCTGGGCTCTTGGCTCCTGCTCTGATTTAGATACTGCTCCCTGTGCACTGCCCCCCGTGCCCCCCGGAGCACTTTCCCTGCTGTATGGAAATGACTGACTTGCCTATGTTTCTTGTGAGCTCCCCAAGTCTTTCAACTGTGCATCCCTAGCACCTGGCATATTGGCACAGAGTTGTGCTCAGTAAATATTTGTACATGGATGGTGTGATCTATTCTACTTCCTATGCAACAAGGCATCATCTGTGAAAGCATCTCTTGCTTGGTACATGATGAGTGCTCATAAAATTTGCTCAGGATTAGGTCCCTGGGTTCCCTCTTAGAAAAATAAGGGTGTGGGGGGGTTCTCTGGTGGTGCAGTGCCTAGGCTTTGGCACTCTCAACGCCATGGCCTGGGTTCGATTCCCAGCCAGGGAACTACCCCCTCCCCCCCAAAAAAAAGGCTTCTTTGGAGGCTGATCTAGGGAGATAGGACTCTCATTTTCCAGATATTTCCACAAAAACAAAAGATCCAGCTGGCTGAACCTGAGGATTTTAAACCTTTGCTACTCTAACAGGTGCACAGACTAGCAGCAGCACCTGGTAGCTTTTTAGAAATGCAAAATCTCAGGCTCCACCTCCACTGAATCACAATCTGTGTATTAAGTGCTTGGGAGAGTCACATGCACATTAAAGTTTGAAGAGCCATCCACAGAGCCTGCCTCTAGGTCTTTGATTGCCAGGAACAGAGAAACCTAGTTAAACCAGGTCAGGAAAAGAGGGTTCTTATACGAGGACACATAATCAAGAGGGGAGATGCACAGGATCTTGTGGGACTCTGAGGGCAGGAACCATGGTCCACTGAGGTCTTGAGGGAACCAGGATTCCTCCATGGTTTCAGTCTATATCTGTGCGGTTACCCTGGCTACCTAGCTGACCTCTGGTTTTCAACACGCTTCCATTTCAGTTTTTACCACCTACTAAATTTCCCTCTATGTTTTACTTCACAAGGAATGAATCTGAATAACCAGCTGGCCCCTTAGATCCATGCAGCTGTACCTGGGGGTCACATGGTACAAAACAAGGCCATTGGGTTCCCAGATTTGTGGGCATGGAGTTTCACTTACACATGCCTTGGGCATATATCATGAAGCATGCCTTTTGGTACCACTTTTCAGGCACAGTTAATTAATTCTATACAAAGGCTTGTTGGTTCATTTGCATGCCTGAGTTCCTATCCCATATCTGTGATGATAAAGACACTGGCAGGGCTCCTGGGCAGGAATTCTGTCTGGATCTTGAGTTGAAGTCATCAAGGCTGCTTTGTTGCAACATGTGTGTCATTTTCACCTTTTTATTAATAACACCTGTCTTGCTCTGGGCAGGGGTGTATTACATTTTCTCATTTGGGAGTGACTCTGCCCAAAATATTGAGCATCCTTGTCTGGCCCCCCACCCCTGCCTCATGCTTGGAGTACCAGCTCTTCCTGATTGTAGCATGATAGAATAGGTTCCACCCTCAATGCCCATCTCTAATACCACTTGCCTTAAGTTTGCATTTGCCTTCTCCACAGGAACAGATTTATTCCCTGCGGCATAGCCCCGTGAGCGGGGGTCAGGTTGCAGAGTCCAGGGACTTGGGTCACAGCCCAGCTCTGCCCCTTCCTGGGAGGGCTGGGATCAGTGGCTGTACTTCTGGAGTTTTAGCAAGTGCACATAATGTTATCTAGCTTTGGGATGGTTGTGAGACTTCATAACATTTCTTATATGCCCAACTTCTGATGCAGAGCTTGCCATATAGCAAACCCTCAATAAATGGTAACTGTTTTGTTTGTTTTTCATAGAAAATGGGGAGTTTCTTTCCCTGGATCTAGGAGGATCCAAGTTTCGAGTCTTGAAGGTGCAAGTCTCTGAAGAGGGGAAACAAAACGTCCAGATGGAGAGTCAGTTCTACCCAACACCCAATGAAATTATCCGAGGGAATGGCTCAGAGGTAGCAGGGCAGGGGCTCTACAAAACAGGCTGGGGGCTGGGGGTTGTGTAGGAGGAGGCGTGCACCTCTAGTTTATGAGTGGCCGTGCCTTAACCCAATCTCCTGTGCTTTCTCTTCTCTGTAGCTGTTTGAATACGTAGCTGACTGTCTGGCAGATTTCATGAAGACCAAAGGCTTGAAGCATAAGAAATTGCCCCTTGGCCTAACCTTTTCTTTTCCCTGCAGACAGACTAAATTGGAAGAGGTAAGGCTGGTGCTGGGGAGGGAAGAAGCTGTATGAGGTTGGAGTTTGGGGCTGGAGAATGTGTAGGAGTCAGGCTGAAAGCAGGAGGGATCAGCAAGAATTTTCTTGCTTGTTTGTTTTGTTTTTCTTTTTTTTAACCAATGAGGTGGAAATGTGAGGCATAGAAGTCATTAATGCAGCTACCTTAATTTTCCACTTCATGTGGGCGCCGCGCATGGGAATGGCATGGTTCTTGCCTCTTAGTTCAGTGGTTCTCAGACCTTGGTTGCATTGGAATCTGCTGGGGAGCTTGGTAAGTACAAATTGCTGGGCCCCACCTGGGGTTTTCTTCATCGGTGGGGCCTTAGATTTGCAGGTCTAACATGGTTGTGCAGATGCTCCTGGTCTGGGCACCGACCTCATTACCGACCTCAGGTTCAGGCCCATAACTGACAGACAAGAGTTGATGGGAGGAAAGCAGGTTTATTCAGGGGCCAACACCCTGAGAAGTTAGTGGACTGTTATCCCAAAGACCATCCCCGAATTCTGGAGCAGCAGACGCCTTTTAAAGGGAAGGCAGTGGAGGGGGAGTGCCAGGGAACTGAGGGAACAGTTTGAGTTTCTTTGGTCAAAGATGAGGCTTTTTTTACATCAGGTTCCTGGGCACCAGCAGCTGGTCATAGTGACCTTGGATACATTCCTTTCTTTTGCAAAGCAAATTCATAAATTCTTGAAGTTATCCCCACCTGCTTTCAGCTAGCTCAGCAGACATCCCAAAACCGGTTAGCAGAGGATCTGCATTATCTGTCATCCGTAGTGTTTGCAGTTAGATCTCTGGTGCCTGGGTTATCTGGGAACCAGGTCTGACTGCTTTTTAAAATAAGATCCTGGAGTTCCCTGGTGGTGTAGTGGCTTAAGGCTTCGGTGCTGGTGCTGTCAGTGTTGTGGCCTGGGTTCGATTCCCAGTCAGGGAGCTACCCACATACCAAAGAAAAAAAAAAAGAAAATAAAATAAGATCCTCCCTGGAACACTTTAAACAATAGGTTAGAACATCTGCTACAAGTAACTAGCCACAGAGCATGGCATCTGGTTAGTGTATAGCAACAGAAAGGCAGGCTAAGAATTAAGGGCTTGCCCACTGTCAAATTTCTGTTGCCTTTTTTATGGGAAGATTAATCTTGGAATATCTTATGAAATTCTTGAACCTGAGGGATATATGATGTTTAGAGTTTTCATTTAGGAACATAACTTTGAGGCACATTTGTTTCCTTGGTGTTAAAGCTGCTTTACATAATTTGATCATTCCAAACATAATTAAAGATCCCGTAAATAGTTAAAATCAAGAACAATATATTAATAGGCCAAGTTTGAGGATTCCCTCTAAGACAGCTCCCAGTCCAGATGGCATCCAAGAGAACAAGTTAGTAAAACCAGTCCCTGGTACTCCCTAAGGGGTATGATGATCCAAGTCTGGAGCAGCCAGGTAGACTGCTGCCTAATCCTGTTGACGCTCGTCTCAATTTATAATTGGATATTTATGTAGGAGCAACCTGAGGCATTAGTGGTCACACATACGCCTCTTTGTTCTGCTAAAATATAACCTAAAGTAGTTTTCCTATCTAAAATCACTTTTGCTAGTGAATCTAAAGATGTTTGCAAGTTAACCAGTGAAGTAGTAGTTTCATTGGCAAGTGAAGTAGCATGTTCATTAGCAATGATAATGAGTGTTTTTGACAAATTGCGTAGAACTCCCCACCAGGGTAGGAGAACATAGCCAGGAAAGTATTCATCCCCATCGGGAATGTCTCCTGGAAGGTCATGGCCATTCAAGTGACTAGCTTCAGTGAGTTCGTCCAGCGTTGTCTCATTAACTGGGTGGACCGACAAGAGGGTAATTGATGAGCCTAAGACACATTGACCAGAGTCCGTTACATTCCATAAATAATTATGGGCCCAATGATGACCTCACAAACCACACACAAAAATATAGACTTTGAGGGCGCATTGCATGGTTTGATTAGTGCTGATTATGGCTCCAGCAGTCTTTAGCAGCCACCGGGCACAGCTGATGAGGTAAGTTTCTTGCTCCTCTGTCCTAGGTAGGGGCAGCTGAATGCTGCTTTGATTACAAACTGGCAAGCTTGTCTGTGTGGAGGGAGACATGGTGATTAGAGTGTCAGCAGCAGCAGCCTTTGTTGGAATGACAAGACAAGGCAGAGTGCTTGTTTATGAGATAATTTTTGCTATTCGTACTCAGTAACTGACTTGGAGAGTATGCAATGACCTGGCAGAAATGGGGTGTTGATAAGAACAAGGGGGGAACTCCTGAGTAATTGTAAACAGGAGACACAAGTGGGTCTCTGTGAACAAGTCCTGAATGGGGCTTTGGGTGGCAAATCCAGCATTGTGACAGACCAGCTGAGACAGCTGCAGATTGGGAAATATGGATGAAAGCAGATAAAAGTGTTTATCTAACCCAGAATGAAGGGAAAGAATGCAAATAAAAGGAGAATAGGAGTTCCCTGGTGGTATAGTGGCTTAAGGCTTCATCACTGGTGCTGTCAGTGCTGCGGCCAGTGAACTATCCACATACCAAAAAAAAAAGAATAGTGAGCACGTGCATGGTTACTTGCTTTCAGGAGTCTTTTCCTTGCAAAGGAATGTAAGCTGCTCTGTCAGGAGCAGGTCCAGACCGCGTTGGCTGGGGGCATTTGTGCTTCCTTCTCAAGGGGAGGCGTGTTTACTCGAGAGTGGTGAATCCATGGTTTTATGTCCCCAAGTTATGGAGGTATGAGTTGTCAATAGTATGTCATGTGGACCTGTCATGTGGTGTTCTGGTCCCTGATCTCTCCAGGTCTTGAGGAGAACTTCATCCCCGGGATGAAATGAGTGGAGAGGCTCCTTGGACAGGTATAGGGACCTAGAAAGAGCAGACTTGTGCAGTTATTAGTACTTACTCTTAATGTTGTACATATTGTTTGATTTTTTATTCCTGTTCTATGTTCAGGATAAAGGTTTCTAATACAGAGGCTTGGAAGGGTCTCCCATATACTGTTTCAAAGGGGCTTACCTTTACCCTGCTTTGGGGCGCTGCCCTGATTTGGAGCAGGACAAGAAGTACTTGATCCCATCGCAAATGGGTTTCCTGGCATACCTTAGCCATGGTCTTTTTAAGAATGTGATTCATCTTTTCAGTCTTACCAGTGGACCGAGGTCTCCATGGTGTACAAGTATGTGGCTTCCATTTAATCTGTAATGCCTTGCTTACCTTCTGAATGACTTCTGAGATTAATGACGACCTGTTATCATTGTAATGAAAAATGGAAGTCCGGTCCGAGGTATGATTTCCTTTAATAATAATCTAATTACTTCAGTTGTCTTTTCAGGCCTGGTAGGATAGGCTTCTACCCATCCTGAGAAGATGTCCACAAATACTAAAAGGAACCTAAAATTTTCTCTTCTTTTAGGCATCTGGGTAACGTCACTTTGCCAGTATTCAAAGGAATACATTTCCTTACATTGTTCTTGCCCGCCGGGGATTACCTTCAGTCTTGGGGTTGTTTTTGCACAAAGGTGGCATCCTTGAGTGAATCTTCGTATGGTCTGTAGTAAATGCCGTCCCTTTAAATATGGTTGGATCAGGCCAGTTAAAGCATGTCTGCCACAGTGTGTCCCCTTATGTGAGTGTTTTAAAACTGGGTACACTAAAGCTTCTGGGAGTAATACCATGCCATGTATATCACCTTCCATATGGAATCATAGTCTGTGTTGGTAAATACCCATTCCTGTGCCCGTTTCTCATCTTGCTCTGAATGGTGGGGTTTAAAAATCAGCCAAATCCCAGTGTATTATTAGAGCTCCTAATAGCGGTGTCTCATACGCAGCTTGTTTGGCAGCTTTATCAGCTGTTTGATTTCCTTTTATTAGGGAGCCATTCCTTCGATGTCCTGAATAATGTATAATATGAGGAACAATCTAGTAGGCAACTGGACTGCTTCAAGTAGGGCCAAAGTTCCCATTGGATAGTTAATGTCTTTATTCCCTGATGTTAAGAGTCTCCTTCTTTCCGTATGGCACCGTGGGTGTATAGTACCATAAAGACATACTTAGAGTCAGTGTATATGTTCGCCCTTTTTTCTTGGGACAATTCTAGAGCCCTCTTGAGAGCAATCAACTCAGCCTTTCGTGTGGAAGTGCCTGTAGAAAGAGCATGGGCTTCTATTACCTCATCTGCTATCATTACAATGTACCCAGCTCAGCATCGTCCACCTTCCATGAAGCTACCTCCCAGTCCGGGTCTGCCAGAGGCTGGTCAGCCAAACTCAGCCTGCTAGAACAAACCCCGTTAAGAATCTTTAAGCAGTTATGTTCTAGTTCAGAGTCTGTGGCTATAGCAGGAAGCAAGGTAGACTGAGTTTAAAGTAGCAGTGACATTCAGATTGTCTAGTAAGATGGCCTGGTATTGCCCAACCGTCCAGCAGTTAACCAGTAGCTGCCTTTTTGTTTGAACAAAGTTAAGACTTGATGGGATACAAGCACAGTGACAGGCTGTCCCAGGGTTTCCTTTTCCACTTTTTGTAGTACGTCTCAGGTAGCTGATACTGCACAATGTCAGGGAGGCCACCCTTTTATGGTCTGATCTAATCTCTTTGAAAAGTAAGCAATTAGTTGAGAGGATCCTCCAAGTGTTTGCATAAAGACTCCTAATCCCATGCCCTGTTTCTCATGCATATAAATTTAAAGGACTGGTGCAGATGTCTGAGTCTAGCCCCTTTAATGAGTCACATAGGGGTTTTACAATCAAGTTGAAATTGAGGATCCATACACTGCCAAACCCTGCCATGTCTAGGAGTTCCTGCAATTGTGTTTTATTACTGGGGACCCTGATGGCCACAATTGTGTTTCCAACTTGACATCAAACTACGTCTCCCCTACATCAACTGGAAGCCAAGATAAGTCACTTTTTGTTTACAATTTAGGCCTTTTGGGTTGACACCTTATACCCACAACAAGCCAAATGATTAAGGACCAGACTGTGTTAATAGGCAGTCTTCATATGTTTGGTTCGCTATTAGCAAGTCATTCCATACTGTAACAACTTTCCTTTTTGCAATTGTGAATTTCTTAGATCCTTAGTTAAAACTTCACTAAAGAGTGTAGGAGAATTTTTAAATCACTGAGTTAATACAGACCAGCAATACTAAGAAGTGGTTCTTGTTTCTGGTTCTTGCTATTCATAAGCAAACTGTAATTCAGCTTGTGCTTCAAGGGAAGTACTAAAGAATGCGCCTTCTAAGTCTAAAACAGAAAACTAGCCGCAGTCCCCAGTATAGTGGTCAGTAAGGTATATGGGTTGGGCACTGTGAGATGGATGTCTTGAACAATGCCATTTATGGCCCTTAAGGCTTGTACAAATATGTACTCATTCAAGAGAGGTTTTTTTATTGGCAAAATGGAAGTATTGTGTGGTGACCAGCAGGGCCAAATTGGTCAAAATTTCAAAAATTGCTGTAGTATAGGTTGTATGCCTTCTAGGGCTTCCTTCTTTAATGGCTGTTGGTTTCTGGACCCCCCACTTTTAGTTTAAATCTTATGGGTTGTGCATTAATAGCCTTCCCTGGAGTTCCATCTGCCCAGACAAGTTTACTCACGGTTTCTTAGATCTCAGGTGGAGACAGTTCCTCTTTCCTTCCTTCTGGGCAGGCAAGAAGCATTTGAATTTGTAAAGCATGTTCCAGAGGGGCCTGCAGATGGGACTGTTGTTTTTCTGGTCACTCATGCATTTAGTTTACATAACAAGTCAGCTTATAAATGTCTGGGGCATTCTGGCAGGTAGAGAAAACTGAGACAACTTAAAATCCCTGAAATGGCATTCTACAGGCTTGCAGGAAAGCTTTCTAGTTGACCAGTTACTCCTGCTACAGAACTTGTCACAGAGCTTTTCTGGGTTAGTTTCTTATTCAGCATGAAATAAGCAGTTCTGTTATCAATTCAGAAGTCAAATAACTCATTTCCCACTGTGGGGAAATGACACTTGTCTGGGAAGAGTCAAGACGAGCCCCCGGGCCCCTTCATGGGTCATCAGAACTTTCCTCCAGTTGTACCACCTGCCTGTAAGATCTCGTTTTCTTTTCATCTTTCTTTTTACTTTATTTAGCTTTGAGCACACTCTTTTCCAGTGCCCCTCCTCCCAGCAGTGCTTTATAGGCTCTTTCTGATTCCTGCTTGCATTTCTTTTTCTTCCTGCTTTCTGATCCCTCTCTGTAGCTGCTACAAAGTTTGTGGCCTGTTTTATCATCTTAGCTTCCCTGGCATTGTAAATCTTGAATGTTGTGTTCATTAACTGGGGTGAGTTCATTCATTCCTATAGCACCATCCAATCTTTGGAGTTTCTTATGAATATCCAGCACATTATGCCCTATAAAAGTTAAATTTAACCATCTCTATATTTTCAGTGGCATGTGGATCTATGTCTGTATATTTACAGTAGGCCTGATGCATTCTTGTTAGAAATTCAGAGGGATCTTCATTTACTTTTTGCTGTATTTCCTATATTTTATTTAAACTTCTTTGCTTAGAGACTCCCTTCTTCAGTCCTAAAAACACACTGTTTATAGTGGATTCCAGTCTGGGTCCCCTGGAGGGATGGCCCCTGCCAGTTTGGGTGTCCTGTTGGGATTCTCATGATGGAAGCACTCATTTGCTTTATAATCAATGATTATACTAGTCTCCTCTCATCTGCAGTTAGCACTATATTGAGGAGAGTCTGCACACTGGCCCATGTAGGATGCTGAGTGGCGAAAATAGTAGTGAACAAGTTGGTCATTTTCTGAGGGTCATCACTGTAAGGTGGGCTTGCATTTTTCCAGTTCAGTAAATCTGAGGTTGGAAACGGGCTCTAAGTCCAATAATATCCTGTCAGCTGACCTTGTTTATTTATTCCTCCAGTGGGGTGTTGCTGAAGAGGAAATTGCCCTGCCCCAAAAGAGAAGGGTCCCTGACTGGATTGGGTGCCCTGATGGGTCTTAGAAGGGGAGACCATTCCTCCTGCTTCATGGTCATACTTTGGTGGAGCTGTAACTCACCGTGCTAATAAGTTAGGGAGCGGTGCTAAATCTTCTACTGCTCCTGATACATTCACGAGGAGGATTCAGAGTATTTAAAAGATTTGTTTCCTCATTTTCTGTTTTCTACTGTGTTCTGCTATCCAGAAGAGTACAGTACTTCCCTTTTCTTTGAACCATTGACTTATTCCCTATTTTTTAGAATCCTCTTTATGCAGTAACATAAAAGCTTCTACATAAGGAATTTTATCCCATTTACCAAACTGCTGACAAAACAATTTCAGTTGTGAGATAGAATAATAGTTTAAAGAATCACTTAAGGGCCATCATGCTTCAGAGCCCAACACATACATAGGCCAAGCAGCATTACAATAGAAAATCATTTTCATTTTAGTCATGGGTTTATCACCATAAGACAACCAGTCAGCCAGAACCCGACCCAAGAGGCTCTCTGAAGGGATTGAGACCAAGCTACTGTGTTTGTCCTTCAGAGCACAAATGTGAACTTCAAAACGGGAATAAAATAAATATAAAAATAAACAGAGATAAATCTAAAAGAAAACAGATGAGTACTCTCCAAAGCAAAATCCCCTGCAAGGGGTTGCTGGGGTCTTAGTTTCAGAATCTTATCTAATGCCAACCAGTACCACAAACTGACCTCAGTGAGGTCCAAATGGTGAAGACAGAGGGCCCCTGGTGTGTGCACTGGTTTTGACTTACCCAGTCTGGGAGTCTGTTGACTCTCCCAATACATGTTTCCTTCTATCTCTGGAAGGTTATGAGGCAGTGGATGCCATGCAACCAAGGCAGGGAATTCCTTGAGGTAAAAGAATCTTGGCAGCTGCTAGAAAGTCCCTGTGGTCCCTGTCCCTGGGGTTGACCAGCCACAAGCAGCAATGATTACACAGGTAATCTCTCACCCTTAAGCGGGTAGATCTACCTATCTCCAAACCAATCCCTTCGTGGTTGCCATTATTGTTGCTGAACTCAGGTTGGGCATCTTGCTACCAGTAAGCCAATAACCGAGAGACAAGAGCTGATAGGAGGGAAGCAGGTTTATTCAGGAGCCGGCACCCTGAGAGGATGGCGGACTATTGTCCCAAAGACCATCTCCAGGGGAGGAAGGGAAAGGGGAGCTCCATAATGCTTTTTCTCACATCAGGTTCCTGAGTGCCAGCAGCTGCTCATAGTGACCTTGGAGACAATCCTTTCTTTTGCAGAACAAATTCATAAATTCTTTTGGAGTCCCTGAAGTTATCCCTTCCTGCTTTCAGCTTTCTCAGCAAACATCCCAAAACTGGTCAGAGGAGGGTCTGGTCTGTGTTACCTGTCATCCGTGGTGTTTGCAGTTAGGTCCTGGAGCCTGGGTTATCTGGGAACCAGGGCGGATTTTTTTTTTTTTTTAACAAGAACCTCCCTGGAACATTTTAAACATTAGGTTGTTACATCTGCTGCAAGTAACTAGCAGAGCATGGTGGTCTTATAGCAACAAAAAGGAAGGATAAGAATGAAGGGCTTGCAGTTCCCGTTGGAGAACCAATGATGGAGCTGGCTGGGTAACAGTGGGAAAGCTCAGAAACCTTGCTGCTATGTGAGCCCTTAGGAGGACTGTGGTGGGGTCATTAGTATGGCAGTGTTGTTGAGCTGACACTGTACCTGGGGGGTACCACTAGCCCCCAGGGGTCTTGGGTAATTCATCTCCCAAATCTGTGTGCAGATTTTTCATTTGTGAACAAGGAGATGTCAAACCTGATTCTTTTGTAAATGTATAAAAATAAATAAGAGGCCATAGGAAAGAACAGTGACCACTGTGTCCAAGGGTTTACAGTCAAGAATCAGGTCTTTTCAGTCCATTCCTGTCTGACCTGGTGGCCTGTGATCTACTGCACATAGTGGTCATGACACTGAGCTGACTGGCAATTCATGTACCACCTTGACATCCTGGACGACCTTGGGATGTGTTTGGTACTGTTGGCTTGAGCCACTTTTGGGTGTCAGATGCGGAAAGAGAATGGGTTTTCCCGTCTCATAACCTGGCTGTGAATCATGGCTCAGAGAAGTTGTGTCCCCTGGGCAAGTTCTTAACTTCTTTTTTTTTTTTTTAAAGTTCTTAACTTCTTGAGCCCCTTGTTTTCTCATCTATGAAGCAGGCACATTAATATCTACTTGCTGGGCTGAGGTGAAGCTTAGACAAAACATCTGCAAAGTACCCAACATTGTGCTTGGTAGTAACAGTGGTAGCTGCAAGGTTTGGATGACTGTCCCTGTGTGACTTGGTTTTTCCAGCTTTTGCACCTTGTCCCCAACTCAACAGGTGTTCTGGAGGACAGGCACTTTTTATATTGTTCTTCCTCTCCACCCCCACAGTTTCTAGCACAATAGTTTGCTTGTATTTCACAGGTGCCCGGTAACTACCTGACAATTGAAAGGTGCTGTCAATCATTTACTGAGCCATTGAGTGGGAAGTTACCATCATCTGTCTATACAGGCTGAGGTTTACTTTTGCATTATTTTATAAAGAAAGGCCTGGAAAAAAAATATAGCATAAAGAAGTTTTCAGGGAATATTAGAAGAGGGCAGGTGGAACTCTCCTCTGAAGTGTCATCATCTTTGTTGGCTAGAAGAGCAGAGGTCCCTGGAGCCAGTAGAGGAAGTGGCAGGTGGAGTCAAAAATCAGGCCTTGAGATCACATTCAACAAGTAATTCAGGGGAGTTCCCTGATGGTGTAGTGGCTTAAGGCTTCGGCGCTGGCGCTGTCAGTGCTGTGGCCTGGGTTTGATTCCCAGCCAGGGAGCTACCCACATACCAAAAAGCAAAACAAACAAACAAACAAACAAAAACAAGTAATTCAACACCTTATTTGAGCTCAGGAGCAGAGACCCTAGGAAGAAAAGAAAATTCTCAAGCTCTGTGGGAGTTAATTTGTCTTTGAGAACCAAACTTGCATATTTTCTTGATAAATGGGGGGGTAAATGTATGGTTTGTCCATGGCAGGAGGAAAGAATTGGCTTTCCAGAGGAAAGAATTCAAATGTAAGCCAATGTAGAGATTAAAGTGAAAGTAAGTTCATTTAGCAGAGTTAAGTAAGAAAACAAAGGCCACCCTGTAGACAGAGTGGTGGTCTTGAATCACTCATGGAGGAGAGGCTCCCTCCATCCCTGGGCTAAGGCTTCTGTGTGTTTTCTGCTTCCATGGAAAATTCATTGATGTCGGGGGAAAGGCGCATAGAAGAATGGTAAGTTAACTTCAGTAGGATGCAAGAAGAATAGGGGCAGGTTTGTCTCTAACTCTTGCATAACCCATGTTTTCTTTCCGTGCGCTTAACTACAGGTAGGATAATAATGGAATCTCTAGTTTGTTCTGTGTGATTAATTAACATCTGCCTGAGTTCTGTGCCTTGGAGCACATAGGCAGCAGGCTTGGAATCCAACTTCTGTAAAAATAGTCCTCATGCCCCTACCCTATATTATATCCAAGATTTTGTCATTTATAGAAGTCAAATATCCACCAGCATCTTTCAATAATAATAATAATAATAATAATAATAATAATAATAATGATAAATTACACTGCATCTCAGATTTTGACACTGTATCTTACACTGTGCTAAACTCTTTATGTGTATTAGCTCATTAAAATCCCAAAACAATTATAAGAGGTAGATATGATTATTTCTATTTTATATTTGAGAAAAACTGTAGCTCAGAGGGGTTAAGAAACTTGCCCAAGGCCAAACAGCTAAGAGTGGCTCAGCTCAAGCTCACAAACTCCCCGACCAAACTGCCTTTACAGAAAGACACAGCTTTTAAAAATGCCAGCAGGTACCTGAAAGCATTTTGTCCCATTTTGTATCATATTCCAATAAGGATTTTCTGGTAATATTAAAACTACAGAAGTGTGCTTGATTGCATCAAGGAAAGGAGAAATGCTTTTTCTCATCGAAGTCTAGTTGAATTATTGCAGGAATCTAGGCCCAGTAGAGAGAAAGCATCACCTGAACACCAAAGATAGAAGAGGAAGGGGTTCTTTATTCAGCCGGCAGAGCCACAGCAGACAAAAGTCTAAAATGGCCAAACTCCCCCACCAACTCTGGTTCTGTCCTTTCATAGGACTTACAGGCTTTGAGACAAAGGGGCAATCGTGTTGCCTTTCGATTGGCATTGGCGGTCCTAATGCATTGGTGTGAATTCTTGGCAGGCTGTTACAGAAAAAAAAAGAATTTAGGATTTATTGTTTTATTGCAGGGAACATCCTTGCACCCAGGCAGGGAGTTTCTGGCATGCTAGATATGGGTGGATAACTCCTTAACCCTACCAACCTGCGGTACCAATTTTCGGTCATTTCCGAACCTGCCACTGTACCGCTGGACCTAGTTTTCGGTACTTTGCCTCGTACGTGAAAGACATGACTCCCAGTTCCATCTTATTCTAACCACTTGTTTGCATGGAACTAACATTTTTCTATATCATGTTGGTTTTTTCTCTTTAATGCTCAGGAGCCCAGGTCTAGGGGACAGTTAGGTTCAGGGCCTCAGGTCTGGTCGGGTTAAGGCAGGGCCTCCTGCTTCATTTCCCCCTTTGTGACCCCATATGATTTTTACTTTGGGGCCTCATCATCTACATGCTGCTGCAGGGGCAGACAGTGTTTTATACAGAACACATGTGATGCTGCCTTTTGGTTGACATTTGTCTCAATCATTGAGCGTACAGCTCTGACTGTTAGTGGGAGGAGACAAGGAGCAATCAAACATAGCCTAATGATGGCTAACATTCCAACTATTAGGGTTTTAATTCCTCCAAAGGCTGAAAACCATCTTCCCCATAAGCTCTGGGGGTCCCATCCATTCCAGGTTTGCCCTGGGGCACAAGCTAACATCTGGATATTTTTTGCTATGTCCTCTATGATCTGCCCCTAGTCATCAGTTTGCAGGCAACAATTAAGTTGAACTTTCTATATATTCCTCCTTCTTGGGCCAGTAAGTAATCTAAGGCCAGTCTGTTTTGATAGTGTTTCAGATCTGGGTATGCTGCCATGCTAGGAGTGACAGGTCCTGCTTGATTCATTAGTTATTATCTGAAGTATTGCTTATAATCTAATTATTTGGTTTAGCATGTAGATTGGGGTGTGACATCCCCAAGACCTATCCTGGGCCCATGTAGTGGGCCATAATACTGAGGGGGCTAATCATTATCCTTCTAATTCTATATGGTAACCTCTCTCCTTATTAGCATGTTTTGCCTCTGTAAGACTTAATGAGATAAAGTGGGGACGGGATCAAAGAATATTATGAGCCTAAAGAATTTTGCAAGCTTTTTCCATTTTTGAGCCTTGTGCTCCCACTCATTTAGCCCTAACATACCTGTGTTCCTAGTTATTTATAAGGAATAGGGCACCGTTCTCATTAGTTACTTCTTGAGTGACTGTTAGGGCGGCGTGGCCTGCCTAGAAGAAGAACAAGTTAAGCCTGGGGAATAGGGTGATATTGTCCTCTGGTCTGGAGCGAAAGGTATTGTCCTACATCCTTCTTTGGTCAGGATGGTCTGGAAGCTTTGCTTGGCTATCAGTTCTATCCTGATGGTCCTTAAGATGAAATTGGTCATCAGGTCGCTCGAGGAAAATCTTCTTTGGTTGTTGTGTAGCCCTTGGCATCCAGCTAGCAAGAGATCTGCAAACCAGGGCACATTGAATACAGCAGCAAGATATGATTCTTTCTTTTTTTGCGGGGGGGGGGGGGGGGCAGTTCCCTAGCTGGGAATTGAACCCAGGCCGCAGCGTTGAGAGCACCGAAGCCTAGCCACTACACCACCAGGGAACTCCAAGATATGATTCTTATGACGATAAACAAAAGAAAGATGAGAAACTTTTCTTTTAAGCCAGCAAGCTTGGGAAGCCAGGAAGTAAATGAGGAAAGATCAAAGCCGAAAAATCCTTCTGTTTGATGCTGGTCAATGTGTTACAAATTTGTTTGACTTTGCCTTCAATTAACTGTGGGTTGTCTGAGAGGTTAAAACAACATAGTCCCTTTAAATTCTTCACATCTATGTGTCTTAATAGCAGGTAATCTATAGCAGCTCTGTTTTCAAGGACAGCTTCCCTGACCTATAGTAGTTTCTCTCTACTGGCATGGATGGCCTTCGTGGTTGCATTTGCATAACTGATTGAAGTAGTGGAGATGCTATTTAAGTTTGTATCAGCTGAAACATTAAAACAATAGTGACTGGTTCCTTTTGTTTGTTTGTTTGTTTTTCTATCTATCTAAGGTATAGGCTCTTGGCAAGAAACAGACTGAGTATGAACCTAAATTTATTTTTACACCTAAGAAGGTTTTAGAGGAATTAGGTCCAGAGTGAGTGGCCAAGACAGAGTAAATGGCTCCTAATATTAATCAGGAAGTTAACAGGCTTGCCTGCCATGTCAAGGGTCACCCTTAGTTCCTCCCATGCCATAGTGGTGGTCTCCTCTTTATTGGGAGCCGCTGGTTATTTTAGTTCCTGTCAGTTGATCGCAGTCATTTGTAGAGAAGAAGTTCATCCCTGCTCCCTTCAGAACAAGGAACAATCTCCCCTGTCATGCCCTTTAGGCTTCCACAGGGGGCACAGCTGCTTTGGAGGACTAGGGCGCTCCTTGTTTCAGAGGTCTGGGCTTCTGTGCCCAAAGCGGGCTCCTTTATCTGGTGTTCCTCTTCTGGGGTTCCCGGGTGGCCCCGAGGTGGCTTTAGCCTTGGTCTCTCCTTATCTGTGGCCAAAAGTCTGGCCTGTCTCTGGTCTTGTTTCCTGTCTCACTGTTCCTTTTTTCCTTGTTTTCCCTGTCTTGGTTGCTGAAGACATTGAAATAAATTTCTCTGGCCTTCCTTAGGATCTGAGCCTACTCATCAAGGATGTAACAATGGGTCAGAGGGACCTTAGCTTGTTCAGTTTAACTACCTGTCAAAATTTTAAGATTTTCTCTTCACAAACCTTCTATAAATTTCTTTAGTTCCCCTTTGTTTGTCCAGTTCTTTCTACTCATTTAGAAATGACCATCTTCATGACAATCTATTTTTTTAGTTCCTTACAAACACAAAAGAACAATTAGCAATTCTAAAGGGGACTCAAGGTCTTTCATTCATTTCCTACAGCTCCCAGGAAATGGTTTGAGGGAGGCTTGTTTTTAAAAGTGTCTCTCTTCCTTTTTTCTTTTTCTCATTATTGCTGGTTGGTTTGTTTGTTTTCTTATTAGGATTTTATCAGAACTACTCACATATGTTTGATCTGAAGCCAACTTTACCAAACGTTTGGGAACAAACAATTTCAAACCGAATAGTAGACACCCTGAAAACAGTCCTTCAGCCATTTCCATAACTCTTCCAGCCTGCCTTCGTGTCGCCATCCCTTTTGTTTTCTTTTCCTTCCAGACCATTCCTTGAGCTCCAGTTTCTCATACTATTATGAGGCAGGCAGTTACAGACAAGGAAAGAGTTAACCAAAACAAGTTTGGGGAGGGTTAACAAGAACCAAGTTTAGCTGAACTTGGCAAGCTGCAAAATCAGAGTTGATAGGGCTACTGTTGCTGCTTTTGAAATAGCTAGCCTGACCTTGAGACACAAGCTTAGCTGAACTTGGCCAGCTGCAAGGAGAAATTAAATCTATTCAGACTATCCTTATACCTCAACATATCCTAATATGCTTTATTACCTTATACGTGTGGTATGACCAACTTGTCTGATACGTCTGTGCAGTGAGAAAAGAAGACATCATTCCCCTATCTCACAGGTGCTAAGCAAAAAAGTTCTCTGCCTCGATGAGGCAGGGCTTTCCCACAGGCTGGAGAATAAAGTTACCACAGCCTCATTAATCGGAGCTCTTGAGCTATTTGCCCGCTCGAGCACGAGCTCGCTCTTATCTCTTAGGAGTGTATTTCCCCTTTCAATAAACTTTTTCTTTGTTTTACCTGATTTTCCTTACATTGCTGGATATCTGATATTGCGAAGGGCACTTGTACCCTAAGAGTGCCCTCTGTTCTAGCCATTTCCCCAAGGGGCAAAAGAGAAGATGGGATGGCGGGGTATAGGATCCCGCTCCACGTGTGGGAAGGGCTAAGAACTTCTTCAGGATTCCCAGGTGAGGCAGTTCTCTTTAAGCTTCATGAATGTCCTTTGCTGGTCAGATCCCTATTCTATTGGCTCCCTTTCTCTCCACTTTGCAGCCTCATAGAGCAGTTTGGCAAGAACCTCAAAGTTTGGAATCCATATGTGGCAAAATCCCACTGCCCTAGGAGCTCTCTAATTTGCCTTCTCGTCTCTGGGACCGGGATGTTCTGAATAACGGATTTTCTTTTTACCCCAGCTGCGTTGAACAGGGCTGCCTCTTCCTTGGGGCCTGCTCTCGGCGGGGCCCTTGCACCCTTTCCTCACTGAGGACACTCACTTTTTTTTTTTTGTCCCGATGCCCGGCAGAAGAGGCATCAGTTGTGCCTTAAAGGGGGGCTTCTCTGTTGACAGTTCTGACCTCTAGCTTCCTTTTCTCCTCACCTATACAGTGGGGTTCCCTTCTCCTATTCTGATTCAAAGCTATGGGGTCTGTTTTTCTTTTCAGCATGGTTGCTAAGGGGAAGGGTTTCCCTTGCATACCTCCCCTGCCCTACAGAATCATAGTTTGGAATTTTACATTCGTTTTGGCCCTGTGAGGAGGAGTCGGAACTCTCTCCTTGGTGTCCATCTCATTCATTCTCCAAGCACTCACATTCATTCAAATCTAATTCAAATTCCTGTCCTGGGGCAGCCTCGATTTCCTGCTCGAACTACCTTGAGCAGTACTCAGGAGGTGCCAGAGGGGCATCAGGCCTCCCTTCTGCTCAAACGGAGCAGGCCCTGGCGTGCTTTCCCAAACCTCACCTAGATGTCTTCTGGCCCTTCCTGATCCATTCCTCTTGGTGTTTGACTCCTTGGGAACCCGCCAAGGGGGCTCCTCTCTGGGTCCTGTTGAGGCATCCATATAGGGAAGCAAAGCTAGCCATCCCTGGTGCACTCAGTGGTTCATGTCACCCAGGCCGATTGGGGTCCCCTGGGGGGTGCTCCGGAGGGTTGGTGGAAAACACCAGGCGATTCCAACTTTGCTCTCTCTCTCTCTCTCTCTCTCTCTCTCTCTCTCTCTCTGCGGGTGGGCCCGCTTCCCGGTCAGGCAACCAAAATATGTTGCAGGAATCTAGGCCCGGTAGAGGTAGAGAGAAAGTATCACCCAAACACCCAAAATAGAAGAGGAAGGGGTTCTTTATTCAGCTGGCAGAGCCACAGCAGCCAAAAGTTTAAAATGGCCAAGTTCCCCTACCAACTCTGGTCCTGTCCTTTCATAGGACTTACAGGCTTTTATTTTTAGACAAAGGGGCAATCATGTTGCCTTTCGATTGGTGGTCCTATGCATTGATACGAATTCTTGGCAGGCTCTCACAGAAAAAAAAGAATTTAGGATTTATTGCTTTATTGTGGGGAACATCCTTGCACCAAAGCAGGGAGTTTCTGGCATGCTAGATATGAGTGGATAACTCCATAAGGCAGGGCCTCCTGCTTCAGAATTACTTGTACTTTGTAAAATTTCCCCTCAAACTGCCTTTCAGTGAAGTCTAAAATGAAGTAGAGTGGCTTCAGATACAAGGTAATGCCTTAATAATAACTGAATATGGACATAGCTATTTCATCATGGTTCTGCTACAGCTGTGAATTCTGTGACACGGAAATAAAGACTCTTGGAGAAGGTGGTGGTCAGTCATATACGTGCAGAAAGAGGTGGGAGAGGGAGCCTTCATAAGGTTTAGCTAAGGGGGCTTCCCTGTGGAACTAAAAAATGATTAAAGGAAAGGGCATGGAAATTAAAAAAGAGGTCACTTTGTTGCTATTGTTTTGTTTTTTTTTTTTCTTCATGAGAGAACAGAAAAGTCTTAGCCAAAGAGACATTTATCTGTGTGTGTGTGTGTGTGTGTGTGTGTGTGTGTTTTCCTGATAATAAAATGTTAATATTTCTTCAAGGTAGGAAAAAAAGAGAGAGAGAGAAAATGTTACGACAGGACCAATAATTGAAGAAGTCAAATGGCACTT